>VMKM01004409.1:0-17399 GCA_008360985.2 Macquaria ambigua | reverse complement strand
AGAGAGACAGACAGAGAGAGACAGAGGGAGAGAGAGAGAGGGAGAGAGAGACAGAGAGAGAGAGAGAGAGAGACAGACAGAGAGAGACAGAGAGAGAGAGAGAGGGAGAGAGACAGAGAGAGAGAGAGAGAGAGAGACAGAGAGAGAGAGAGACAGACAGAGAGAGAGAGACAGGGAGAGACAGAAAGAGAGAGAGAGAGGGAGAGAGAGAGAGAGAGAGAGAGAGACAGAGGGAGAGAGAGACAGAGAGACAGAGAGAGAGAGAGGGAGAGAGAGAGGGGGAGGGACAGAGGGAGAGAGAGGGGGAGGGACGTCTCCTGAGTCAGAACAGTGACGCTGTATTGTTAAGTTTTCACATGACTCAAACACTTCTAGGCAACTCTGACGTTTACAGTCAGAGTGTACAGTTGAATAATCTGCGGAGAGGAAAACACACTCCAGAGTGGATTACTAAACACAGTAAGTAACCTAGATGGTGTTTCTATGAGATTACTAGTGTAATTTGATATAATTTGTAATGTTACGTCAATACACTCTTATGTCGTAGCATTGTTCGCTTGTTTAATGCTTATAGGGGGTTTAAGAAGAGACAACCCAGTGTCCAGTTATTATGTCTATTAAGGAATTTGTGAAGTTAGTCATACACCAGAAAACAGTTGGAGCCAGTTTGTATTAGAAGGAACAATGTGGTGTTTGGAATTCATTCAAAGGAAAAATATGAAGAAACAACTGGCAGAAAATACCTTCACCAGCATTAATTCTCTTCTCTTCTTCCTCAGGCCATAAACAAAGATGAAACCCAGGCATCAGCCACAGCTATGTTTTAACAGTTTGTCATGATTGACTGCCTTCCATGCCAGTGTGCCATTCCAGCCAGGATATAATCAAGTTAATCTCCAACCTACAGTCATGAGGCGGAGGAAGACACTGGACTTGTTTGACAAGGTTTTCATGACACTCGTGGGGAAAGATATTTGGAGAAAAATGCTGTAGGACTGAGGCAAAATGTTTCCTCCTCGATGGTCCATTTGGTGCATTTTACTGACGTGTGTTTTGGAGATTTCTGGATATGACAGTGATGAAGTCATTTGCTCACAGGTACTGTAATGTCCACTGCTTGGATACACTGAAGTACACATTTCCTGTGCTGCAGTAAAGTGCATCCAGTTTTTGTTGACAGATTACACTTTTAATTTCCTTTTAGTACAGGTGTAGCCTGCTCTGACATTTTAATTTCCCTTTTCACTGATTAAGTGTTTTGTTCTCAAACATTTAATTAAAAGCAGACAAAGGGTTATAGCCATCTGCCAGCACGTCACAATATAGGGCTGTTGTACTGTATGTACATTGATCACAAATAAAGGCCTCTGAACAGCAAATATTTACCATCCAGATGCATTCAGTAAAAATGTGATGCCACACAATAAAAATATGTCTTTCTCATTTTCAATTTCCAATTGTACCTTCTTTTAGGGTCTCTCTGATTGCATCATGAAGGATGAGATGCCTCTTACTGTAGCAGAGGATGATGCTGTGGATGTCCAAAACCTGACGGCACATTTCAAGCTCTGCTGCGAGAACGTAACGTTGTGTACATTATGTCTGGTGATAGACACAGAGATCGACATCCAGACGGAAAAAGACATGGAGGATGAAGGCCACTCTGGGCGTGATGAGGAGGATTATAACGAGGAGATGAGGAATCCAGGAGGTACAAACTGAGGATGCATGCAGCCCACTGTCATGTTATTACTTGTTATTAAAGGACCATACCGGTTGTTTTGTACATTCACACACAATCTAGTGGAGCAAATGAAAGCAGGGGCAGTAAAAACCGATGGTATGCTTTGATAAAAATATTGGCAATACAATACATGCACGTACTGTATGTGAAATATGTTAAATATACCCAGTTCATGGGTTAAAACATGAAAAACAAAAAACTGGCATGGTCTTTTAAGTGTGGGTTTTGGAAGTGAGTTTTAAGACCTCCTCTTACAGTTACATTTTCCATGACTGTTGCAATGAATTCTCAGCCTCACCCTTGTACTTTCTCTGTTGCAACAGCGTCTGTGACAGTGTGTTACAACGCAGCACTTACCATGCCCACATGCAAGAAGGTGGAGTTTACGGTTAATCATACGGCTCTTACTCAGCAAAACCAGGCAAAGGTACTGTAGACTGCGTGTGCTGGAATATAAAGTATGTACTGACAATAGGGATATACTGTATGCTCACTTCCACTCATTTTGTCTTTTAAACTCTCTCTCTGTGTGTGTGTGTGTGTGTGTGTGTGTGTGTGTGTGTGTGTGTGACTTCTATAGGTTTCCATGGTGATTACTAAGCCAGTTGGGGTTTCCTTCAGCAGTCAAGTGAGTGTTTATTCACCACATCTACGTCGAGAAGTTTTTGCTCCTTCTCTAGATGAAGGTAAAGTTTGGTCTTTCAGAGTTTTAACTACAAAGCACCTGTTGAACTCATAAGTGCTTCTATTGCAACAGTGCTTGACACACGCTGTGTTATCTGTCTTCAGTGTGCTCCACGACGATGCAGAAACACGTAAAAGAGTGTCGTGGTAAATAATCCCCACATAACACAATGTTTTGGTTTTCCTTGTGCCGCTTTGCATCTGTATGGGGAAATAAACCAGTTTTTCTGTCCCTTCTTTCAGTGCCCAGACTCACCTACGTAATTAACCAAGAGATGAATCAGGTGGAGCTGCAGTCTGCTGGCAGCAGTGAGATCCTGCCCTCTGTGTGCGTCCAGTATGAGCGGAAGGGAAAATGTCTGGTCAGTGTTGTATATCTGTGCCTAATGTTGGAGGAAGTCACAGTTGTGTTTTTTTTATTGTTTTTTGTTTGTTTTTGCAGAAGTAAACAAAGTATTCAGATCCTTTGCTCGAGTAGGAATACAACAATGTAAATTCATGCATTCAAAATATCACTTAAGTGAAAGTACAGAGGGTATTGTTGGCAAAATGTACGGAAAGTATAAAAAGTACTCACAATGCAGAATGCCCCTATAAAAGTTATATTATACTTTTATTAATGCATTAATATAAAAGGAGGATTTTATGTTGTAGCTGGTGGAGGTGGAGCCAATTCTAACTGCTTTATATACTGTTGCGTAGTTAGATATAGCAGTACATCGTATTTTATAAGCTGATCATGTTTTATATTTAAAATGTTTGCAGAGTAACTTGGAGGGCTGCAACTGATGATTATTTTCATTATTGATTAATGTGTTTAATTTAATTAATTCACTGTTTTGCTGATAAAAAGTCACAGAATTGTGGAAAATATACGTCACAATCTCCGAAAGCCCAAGTTGACATATTCTGATTGCTTGTTTTGTACAATCAGCAATCAAATCGAACTTGTGAATGTTTAGCGTTGAAACTGAACGAAACGATTAGTTCATTAGTTTCATCTATTGTAACTGCAGCTGTCAGACACGTCTCCGTGAATTATTTACAGTAATAGTAAAAGTAGCAGTAGTGTCAAAAAAGTAAGTGTGTAAAAAGTGTCATAAAATGGAAGTACCTACAGTACTTGAGTAAATGTTCCTTGTCACTTTCCTCCACTGGTTTCTCGCTCTCATTAAAGTCGTGATGTGTTAAATGGTACTTTATAGAAATGGAACAGGACGACCATTCCTCTGCATTCTGTGATGCCCTGCATGTGTTTCCAGGTACCATCACTTAAACATAATGATTACTTATGGCTAACATATCAGCAGTGCTGTGTCTATACAGATCTATATGACTGACGTGTGTGTGTTTTTAGGTTTGGGAAGAGAATGATCAAAGGCCTATGCGCTCTTATAGCTGCCCCTTCATTGACATAGGTGAGAAGGTCTCTTTCTAGTTGTTATCACTTTGTTTCTGGTCTCAGTTTACAGTGGAGGTGAGGGGTGGGCAGTTTATCATGGTATGCTGATGTTTCCTTTGTGTCCGTTCCAGATTTCTTCAAAAGGAACGTATGGCAGAATGTGACAGCGTCTGTAGACCAGGGTGAAATGAACAACTACCGCCCAATGCTGTTGTGGAACCTGTCTGCCCCCTGCAGGCTGGAGGGTGAAGTGTGGCCCTGTCACAAAGAGAACAGCTGCACAGAGATAAAGGGATTTAGACAACAGCTGGAAAATGGCAAATGGAGACAAAACAGCAATGGGCAGTGGGTAAGAAAAACTTTAATACAACAAATTTGCCCTTTTATTTCCACTTTAGTACTTTAAGTTTTGAAAATCTTATTCCACACTGTATCACTTATATATATTCTCCATCAGCTTGTTTCAACCTGTACCTGAAGCTATATAATGTTCACACTGAGTGAAATATCCATGTGTTTTATGGCTGCGCTATTTAATCAAATGGGAATATTTTAGATGTCTTGTGCAAAATTTTATACACATTTCCCCAAATTTCAAGCTGATATATTTGGTATCATTTGGATCTCCGCTAGAATTTGAAATGAAGTTGTGTGGGTTTTAATGATGCCTGGTTTCACAGCGTGAGTTTGTAATGGCTGACTCGAGACTCATAACTGTGTCCTCTTCAGGAGGGAAAAGGGGTGTTTGAAGAGATAAACCTTCAGCGCTCACCATGCGTGATGGTAAAGTATTCTCAACCATCCTCCTGTGAATCATTTATAGTTAGTTACTGAAGTTGAATAACTCATTTATGTTTAACCATTTGTGCAGGTGAAAATAAAGGGAATGGGACATGAGCTGGGTCCGTTCTGTTTTAATAACAGTGAGTGTGACACCCTTTATAATAACAGAAACTGATGCTGGTTGGGGCATGACATATTTTGCTAAAACACAGCACCTGTTTTATGAGCTTTTTATGAATGGGGTTTTGTTTTGTACAACTTGCAGCTGACAGGTGGCGCTGGAGTCTCCTGGTTGTTGGTGTTATGCTGCTGGTTTGCTTGACGGTGCTCATATTCTATCTCCTTCATGACTTTGTCAAGAGTAAGTTTTATTTATTTATTTATTTGCATTAAGTGTGTAAAATATGTAAGAATACCAGGAGAAACATAGGCTGCTGTGCATGAAGAAGACAGAGCAGTGTCTAATTTCTCTGCTCTGGAATTTGTAACCAACCCATGATAAAATATGCATTGTCCAACTTGAACTGAAGTTCCTCAGGGTTTTCCCACAAAGGCTCCTTTCTTTTGCCTCAAAGACCCAATCTTGTTTGCTAGATCTGGGAATTATTCATAAAGTCTGCACTGCTCATGCATATATTTTACCCACATACTGTTTAAGGAATCAATTATTTGCGGCACTGAAATGGTACATATCTTTGTAGTGTATTTTTGCTATAAGCCCTCTGGTATATTTACTCTTAATTGTCTGACTTTTATAGAATGGGTGTGGAGCTGGAATCATGGCAGATTTGTCGAGAGTGAGTGTTTTCTACTTGTAACATAAAATTCATGAAGTCATGATGGAATAAGTCAAATCTCTGACATTTGTCCCATTGTTTTTCCTCTCTTAAGTTGGCAGAAAGCGTCATGTGGTGTTGCTGAGCCCCCCAGATGCGGATGATGGTGTTTCGGAGTCAGTATGTCGTCTCGGCTCCCTGCTCTGTAACCGGGGCTTCAGCGTGTCTGTGGACCAGTGGAGCAGGAAGGAGCAGTGCACTCTGGGGCCCCTGCCGTGGCTGCACTCCCAGCTGCTGGAGCTGAAAAGCCATGGTGGACGAGTTGTACTCGTCTTGACTCGCAAAGCCTTGGAGAGAGCAGAGGAGTGGACTCACAAAGAGGTTATCAAGATGAAGGGGGAAGACAAGGGTCTCCCTCAGATATGGTCACCTTACTCTGATGTGTTCACGGCCTCCCTGTGCCTCATTCAAGCGGACAAGCAGCTGGGCAGAGCTGGAGAACGTTTTCTTCTGGTGAAATTTGACTCCCATCCATGCAGTGACAGGAGTCTACCAGAGCTTCTTCAGGGGCTGCCCCTGCTCCAGCTTCCCTCTCAGACCCAGGCTCTCTTGAATGAGCTCACTGTGGGAGGGACAGGGAAGGGATTAGATAGAAGGAAATGGAAAGGGTGGAAATGGAGTGCCTCAGATGCATGGAGAGCAAAGACTAAAAAGGGTCCAGACTGTAAATATGTTGTAGTTTTGAAAAACTTGGAGACAAAGCTTTTGGAGCACCCATAAATGTCAAGTCGAAGTTTATTATATCCCAATATCATAAAGTATGTCTCAAAGGGCTGTACATAAAATAAAACAATAATGAGCAACATGAAGTGAGATAAACTACATATAAAATGTTATAAACATTGTAAATATGTAGTGCTACACATTATTGTTTCTCTGTGCATATGAAGGACATATAATAATACAATAATAATAATTATGAAATACCATGAAATGACCAAAACAAACAATACCTTTGTCAGTCTCTCAATACTTTCCGACTTCACTTCCTTGTCTGGAGTTTTCAGCCCAGAACCTATTTATTTTTACTGAAGATGTGGAATAATTTCCTTAAACTGCTGGGCACTGTACTTTTTAGAAAACAGTACTCAAATAGGAGTAAATAATGTAATTGTTGGGGACTATTTTCAGCTGTGGATTTGATGCGCCACTGAATATCTTAGGCAGCAGGACAGTGTTTGTGGGACAGAATTAAAATGTCACAAAGTACGACAATGTAGATGTGTTTTTAGTTTTTGGACAACAATGAAGGTCTATAGTACAGAGGAATAAGTAATATCAGGCTTCGGCTACACAGAAAAAACTTGTTTTTATGATTAAGTCATGGTTTGTTTTTGTCTTTTCATGAGATTTGTTGGAATATGACCAGACTTATCATTTAAGCTGCAAAATGTTTAACCTAATATCCTGCAGACTAATTATATCCCTGTACTGTAAGTCTGCCAACACTTGTCTATAAATAAATTTGCTTATTTTTGAGCATGGCGGATCTCGCATTGTGATTGGCCATCTCTCGGTGAAGGGCGGTGGATCTAATTGGTGCAATCTGGTGTCAGTTTAAGGACACAGGGAAGCGCTTGTTAAGAATGTTATTACATTTCGGAGGGGCGGTGCTGTGAGGCTGATGCATGCTCCGCCCGCTCGGGATGTTTGGTTTAATTTTCTGTAATCAAACACAGAGGAGCTCTGGAAGCGTGTCAAGCGCGTCTCTGCCGAATTCACTGCATTTAAAAACTTTACCGAAGACCACTCAGTTTAGACTGTCGACGCGCATACTGTAGAGGAGGTAAAGAAAACCCTAAACTCATGTCTAGATTTTGTTTTAAGGTCCAATTAAATGCTTGATGTGTTGACTGTTCCGGTTTCAGTTTTACCTTGAGTTGATTTGTCAGAACGTGACGTTTAATTATAACATGAACTATCGAATGTGACGTAAATGTTCTAAATTATTTAAAATGATGGCCTGATATTTTCTCTGAACACAATGTACAGTTAAGATATATCAAACATCAATAAATGTGGTAGCAACATAATGAGCTATCAAAGTTTTAGCAAAATCATATGATATCCTTAATTAAGTCTATAAGCAGGCTATGTTTTAATATGTGTAATAACATTAATGACATTTAATTGGTTTGTCATTAGTGAAGGCTCTGTGAAACAACAGCCTGGCAGAAACCGGCATATATTCAGCAACTTAAATATGTCCTGCCTCTCTTGGAGAAAATGTCAACAGATTCAATTTAAGTAAAAGTAGCAACACCATAATGTAGAAATACTCAATATTCAACATTTTACTTATGTAAAAGTACAGAAGTATTATTAGAAAAAAGTACTTCAAAAGTAAAAGTACTCAAAATGGAAAATGGCCCATTTCAGAGTGCTGTATTAAGCATGTAAGCTGCATTTTAATGTTGTAGCTGGTTGTGGCGGAGCTAACTTGACCAGTTATATGTTCTGTGGTAGTTTGATCTCCAACAATGCATCATATGCAAGCAGCTCAGATGTTTGTATGTAAAATTTAATCTGGAGAGGTAACTATAGCTGTCAGGTAAATACAGTAGTGGAGTAAAAAGTACAATATTTGCCTCTGACATGTAGTATGAAAGTAAAGTACCTGAAAATGGTACTTAAGTACAGTACTTGAGAAAATGTACTTTTCACCCCTAGTGCCACAAACAGTCAGACCCCTCCTAAACTCTTCTTTGAGCCTTGATTACCGAAATAATCAGCAACGGTTTATTCGTACATGATCTTAAGGGATGATGGGATATAAACTAAGCTATATTTTGGGATTGTCCCAAAAGTGAACTTTTTTTTTTATCCCTCACATATTTTATTATGCCAGCAGTCTGTTCCTAGTTCTCATGATCCCAACTCACAAGCATCATTAAACAAACCTGGATGTGATAAACAACTTTATCTTCCTGACCTGATGGGACAGATGGGAGTAAGGATGCCCCACAGGAACCTGCTGCGGGCTGCTTGGCTGTGTTGTCTGTTGACTGTTCAGGTGCTCAGCTGTCCAGACACCTGCAGTAAGTGTTCAGGCCCAGAAAAGGACCAGTGTGAGGAATGCAGAGCAGGATGGACACTCCATAATAACTCCTGTTTAGGTACTGTATACAGAGCTCTGTGTGTGAGTCTGTAAAATCATCATGTGCATGTACAGTATGGCATAAAACAAGCTGACTAATGACTAGATGTATATATGTTTTGATCTGTTTTAGACATCGATGAGTGTGGCACCGAGCTGGGTGTCTGTCCTACAAACAGCTACTGCTTCAATACAGAGGGTTCCTTTGAGTGCAGAGGTCAGTGGTTTGGAATTGGTGTAAAAATGCACAATATGTAGGCTACATCTATAGAGGTAGAAATGAAATTAAAATGAAATTAATAACTAAATAAACCTTAAAAAGTGTCAGAGTGAAAAATACCAATCATAAGGGTTAGGGTGACCAGCAGTCCAAAACCTAAAGATTTACAATTTACAGTGATATTAAAGAGAGAGAAGCAGCAAATCCTCACATTTGGGAAGCTGAAACCAGCAAATGATTGACAGTTTTTATCTGATAAATGGCTTGAACAATTAGTTAATCAGTTGTTAAAATTGTTGTCTACTCATTGACTGACTAATTGTTTCAGAATTAATTCAGGGAAATGGAGCCCCAAAACTGACAAAATGTGGTAAAAGTCAAAAATATATCTGAATATATCAATAAAGAATATTGTTTTTCTAATATTTATATGATAATGAGATGGGTCTGTCCATGGATGTACAGTGCAGGGATTGGTGCAGGGTGTGTGTGTGTGTGTGTGTGTGTGTGTGCGCAATAGCGAGGCTAACTTTCTTCATAAAGCTACTCCATTCAGTGCAGATCATATTAATCATTCATATACTGTATTGTGTACAGCTGAAGCATCACTGTATAAACTCTTGTAACGATAGAAGAAGCCTTTTAGCGGTCATGCGAATGCTCACAAAGTTAGCTAGTTAGTTAGTTTTTGGTTTAGTGTGTTTGACATGAGAAGGGAGACATTAAATCACACACATCTACAAAATGTCCAACAAATATTAAATATTACGCCCTGTCTAATCTAATCTCATAGAACATAGACAACAATAAACAGAATTTTACAAGACTAAAAATGACAACAATAAAATGTTAAAAATAGATAAAAGTCCATAAAATAAGTAAACACAATCGGTAGAACTAGTATGAAAACCAATGATTAAGACTTAAAAACTAAAGCAGCAAATGACGAGGCACCTTAAATAAAAGCCAGGTTAAAGACATGTCTTAAGGTTTGTTTTGAATTAAATGGTCACTCTTTCCTCAGACTGTGACCCGGCCTGTGTGGGCTGTATGGGTCGTGGACCAGCACGCTGCAGGAAATGTGCCTCTGGGTACACACTGACAGGGTCCAAGTGTTTGGGTAATTGCATAAAAGAGAATATTTTTCAGTTATTTCATTAGCATGCATTCACTGTGTGCTTGTGAGGAGTCTCTGATGAGATGATATCATGTGCCTCTCTTTCTTTTGCTCAGATGTAGATGAATGTAGTGACAGGGTACTTGCCTGTCACGGTCTGGATGAGATTTGTGCCAACACAGAAGGCTCTTTCCGCTGTGACTGCGCTGAAGGGTTCACCCGCAAGGACAGTGTTTGTGTGAAGAAGCAGCAGCCTAGTGAGTCTCATCATACACACAATCACGTGAGCGCCTGTCCTGCACTGCAGCCTCTCACATGTCCGTCTCCCTGTGCAGGTGTTCAGGAGAAAGGTCTGTTTGAGGATATCCAGGATGACGAGGTGGAGGTGTTGCAGCAGATGTTGTTTGGGGTGGTGCTTTGTGCTCTGGCCACGATGGCTGCTAAGGGAGATTTGGTCTACATATCTGTATTCATGGGAGCGGTGGCAGCCATGGCAGGGTACTGGCTTTCTGACCGGGGAGACCGCTTGTTAGACAGCTTCCTAAAGGGACGTTAAAGCTGTTGCAAACTGTTGCAAAAAGGAGTTATCATATGGCAGATGGCATTCACCTGTATTACTGACAATGTAAGTTATTGCTCTGAAAGATGTTTGTCTCTATCTGTAAGAGAAGTTATCACAGCAGCCTTTTAACAACCATGACAACCACCATGAAAATAATGTAAAACTCCTAAGTTCTATTGTTAGTTTTAGGACAGACTTCATAAAATAGTTAGTGCTAAATATGTCAGTGTGCAGAGAGTAAATCTACCTACAATCAAAAAGAGCATCGCTTCTTTCATATTTGAAGCCTTGTTAATGAAATGCAGGTTCTAGATGCAGACACCCAGAAGAAGTGACAAAGTTTTCTCTGTCTCTACAGCTTCTTTCTGCATTGCCAGTTTTTATTTTTTATTTTGTCTAACTAGGACTGATCATGATTCTTTCACTACACAGTTTTTAGACATCACACTGTAATATCACAAAGCGGGGCGAAAGCCTATAATGAATGTTGTGTGTGGAGGTTTATTCTTGACATTGTAAATAGTAGTTTGGCAAAGCTTCATTCAAGATCGACCTACCAGATTTGTCTGGGGCTGGGGAGTTTGCTTTGTTGCCGTGACAGCTGAGCAAACACTGATGAAGACTGTGAGGTGCAGGTGAAAGGGGTTAGGGTTATCGACGTCACGACAGATGTCTGAAAGGTTAAAGAGAAAGAAAAAGACTTGGAGGTTCCAGCTGTAACATTTTCCTGTACTGAGCTGGAAATGAGCCTCGAACGTCTCGTGCTTTTTATTGTTTTCACGCACCTTGTTCTGGCATTAGGAGCCACAAACATACAATGTGGTCAATAGCTTAAATTCACGTATGTGTACATAAACCATATATTAGATTAACTTCTTATACTGTATCAGCAACACTGTATTTGCACAAACTGTAACATGTAGTAAATAGTAACATTTTAATGCCCCTTTTCTTCATGTGCACATTTATATGTATGTCTTAAGAACATAAAACACTGAAATAAATATGTCCAGTGTTAACGTACATACCCAGGATTCTTCTTTTATCAATTTGCAGGGCGCTGTTGTTAATTATGCATTTTTTGACATCTGTTGAATATAATAGCATTACTGAATGTTAAAATCCAGGAATTTTATGATTTTTTTGAAAGACAAATGTATGAAAGAATCACGCAGGAACGTAAGTGATGGAGGTAGAAATAGTTATTAGATTAAGTCAAAAATCATTGCTATTCTAACCACATAGTATTATTCCTACCAGTTGCTTTTACTAGTGTGCTTGTTTGCACTTTACATCAGTATCATACCATGCATTTAAGTTGTATACCATGATTGTATTAGTGCTAGAAAATACTGAAATTAACTATTTAACTGATTTTAACTTCGAGTAGAAAGTTACAAACAGAGACAGAAAGAAAGTCACTTTTATTTGATGGATATAAACAAGCTGGCCAACACTCAATAGTAATATTCTGATACAGCACATACAATAGCAAACTGGGGCACTGAGGACAGCCTCCTAGGTTTAAAAAACAAAAAACATTACAGAGTATCCATGCTTCATTCAAAACTTTTACTCAATCTCACTTTTTTTTTCTCTAGGGACTTCCTCTGATAAAGTTTTTTTTAAATAGATTTTTCTCTTATGCATTCATAACGCATACAGACACACACACACACACACATACTGACACACAAACACATCCACACCCATAAAAGCAGCTATGCCCACACACACACACACACACGCACACACACGTGTCTCTTTTCTGATTCTGAATACATTTACACAAGCAACCCCAAAAACATGCGGCACTCTCACAAAACTGCACAGGCTGTCTACTAATGGGACACAGTAAGTGAGACACACATCACTCTCAAACACAACATCACACCGTCACAATGCACGATGCAGATGCAATTAATGAGTGAGGAATGGTGCTTCATGGGAGATTAGCTCACGTTCACACAAGTAATCATTCAGCATGCTGGACACTCACGTTTAACTTGTTCCTAGGTTTTTACTGTACAGCTCAAAACATTTACTTATACAAATAGTACAGTCTCAAACTGGCATATTCAATAAGCGGAAACAATAGAAAAAATAAAGCTAACTTAAATAAAAAAATTAATAATAAAAAAGTAAACAATATTTGTTCTGTCAAACAAAAATGTTTCTGGCATTGGTCACAGTGATTTGTTTAATCCAAAGTTTTCAGCAACATACAATGAAAGAAAAATAACCTGTATACAACAGTAAAATGAAAATGTATGTTAGGCTTTTCATACTTTTTCTTGAAGGCCTTTGAAAATTACTGGTGAACCTACAGGCCCTTCAACTCAAGTCTTTCTACACGGCTGCTTCTAGGCACAGATGCAGACTTGACTTCTTGACTCCACCTCACACTGAGTGCGATGTCAGTCATTCACAACCAGGATTAGTCTTTAGTCTAAGCCCAGGAAACCAGCCCCAGCCTTTAAGCCTCTGTGTCTCCTAAACCTTTTTGACACAACGGTTGAGAAATCGCTCTGCATAGAGAACAGGAGATTATCCTTACATCATCACTTTCAGTTGGCACATTATGTAAAAATCAGCATGCATGGGCACAATTGAAATGTTTCATGTTTTCTACCATGTAAATCATATATGGTATTTCATGGTAGGAGAACCCCCTACTTCAAGTATTCAGTAGATAAGGACCTGAAAATGGAGGATTCGTACTCCGCCCCCCTGATGGTGAAGTGAGAGGATTTTTGCTCCTCTGTCCGTTTGCATTGTCTTCCCTTTTTTTTAAAATCCAAATCAGGACCTTTCTTGTAACATTTGTAAACACAAACACTAACGTCTCACACAATCTGTTGATTCTTGGTCAGTGACAGGAGCTGTAAAGGTTCATGTGTGAAGCGGACACGTAAGAGATGATGTATGGATCACCTCGGTTTGTGGAAGATGGAAAGACATTTATATACAACAATCAACACTTGGCCATATAAGGGAGACACACAGGCACCATGAGGGGAGGGAGAGGAAGTAGGGATAGTAACAGTCTAATTCAATTTTCCACTATACTGTAACAATGTGTGTTGGTTTTTCTACTTTTATCAGCTGTCACGGTCACGTATGTCACCACTTCTGTTTACAAGACGACAACGACGACAAACACGCGAAAGAAATGCATCCCGACAGAGTCACTCAAACCTCCACTTGGATGTTAATCGTGATAGTCCTCACTCACAAGTGCAAGTTTCTGTCTGCTGAGTGCAGCAGACATAATCTCGTTGCTACTTAAGTGAGCTGCAAGATTCAAGACAAGTCTTTTTTTTTTTTTTGTTCATAGTTGTCACTACAAGCCAAGTGGTCTTCAACTGTTTTCACATGTTTTCACATTAAGAAAGGAATGTAATAATGTCATCTTTTCCAGACGTCTACATAGATTTGGATACACTTCTCCATTTCCCATAAACTGCTCTAAAGCTCTTCTTTTTTTTTTCTTTCGGGCTGTCCTGTGTTTTCAGACAGGGAATGTTACTTGCTGCTGAGGGGTTTTCTCACAATGTACAAATCAGAGGAAAATCACACCACTCAACACTCTAAATAAGACATCTCTCCGACCTCCAACCAGTTAGAAAAATAACCATGAAGAAAAAACATATATTATCTCGTCAGTTTGAAACGATTTTCTGACCACGTATAGACACACTCTATAGATTTCTCTCTATATGTATAATATATGCATATCTATCATATATGTGTACAGTTTTTACGAGGCACAGGCCACCTTGTTGAGAAGGAGAAAACAAGTCACTATGTTTGGGGAGGTCACACAGACTACTGCTGGAAGAGGAGAATTACAAGGGAGAGGGGAGCAGGAGCATACTGTAGGTCAGAGACTGGGGTGTCAGTGGTACAAATAGACCTGCAGGGAAAACATCTATTGAACATCGCCTCGACTTCATAGTCTATAACAGTATTTATAGTAGCTGTATTCATACAGGGAAATCACCTCTGTGTGGATCGCTGCTCACAAAGCCCCCAAGGTCAAATCGTATGTACAAAGCAGTCTTTTACAGTTGTTTATGAAGCCCATTGTGGGATCAAGTCCCTCTACTGTAAAAGGACTAAAAGATGCTCTTGACCAGGTCTTCTGACACCATTTAGTTTGAGCACCAGCAGAAGCACCATTAGTAAAAATTCCTGCAACACGGAGGAGGTGCATAGGTGCATAGTCTCAGAACCTCAAAATAATCTGACTGAAGAATATTTTCTGACCACTCTCTTGGCCGCTCTGATTGGATGGTTAATTACACTTTGAGTGGTAAATTTGAGTAAGGATGGGGAAATAAAAATGCATTCACTCTACGTTGACACCTGCATAGATTGATTATTTTTTTGACTACTTCTGATTAAAATGAGGTAACATGAAGAGAAACATCGATGGCAGCCACAACCTTAAGGCTAAAACACGCCCGAGAACAGGAGGGCCCTGCTCATGCAGCCAAGGAAACCCCCGATGCTGCAGGCAAGGCTAAAGGCGTATTGTCAGTCAACTCTAAGCTCTTCCTTTTGCAAATAAGAGATGACAACAAAAAACCTAAAATCACTCAAATCTGGTATGTGTGGAACATGCTATACTTGGGTTTTGTGGAAAAAGCAAGTGAAGGGACACTACATCACTTTTAGAAATGCTAAACATAAGCTTCTCTAGAAATGGATGGAGGGTGGGGCATGTATAAAGATAAAAAAAAAGAGGTCACTGTGTGCCACAAAGGGTAAAATAAAAAATATCGACACGATCAGATGACTAAAACAACAGAAGAGACTCTGCGCACTGAGGGTCATGATAGCCAGGTAGAGGGGTCAGATGTCACCAGGTGGGTCAGCAGGGCAGTGAGGATCAAGAAACCATGACAGAGTCAGGTGGGGGAGCCAACCGGAGCCAGGGGAGTCAGTCAGGCAGGTGAAACAGACAGCAAGACAACCATGATCTTGAATCAATCAACGGAAGAAGGATGAAGAACAAATACTGGGCTGGCAGACAGTCATGAGATCTCTGCTGGGAGGATCAAGAGGGCGCTGTTGGCCTGAAGAGGTGCAGCGTCCGGCAGGTGACAGACAGGTGAGGTGACCTCTGCGAGACCTCTGATGCAGGGCTGCCATGTTTATCACAGGCCCTGTCCAGGCAGGAATCTGACACAGAGCACATCTGTCTCTCCATCGGCAACAACATCTGTCTTTTTCCTTCCAATCCAGTCCCGTATCTGTTATCCTGTATCGAGGAAGTAGATGACATCTGCTCCTGTTCACACAAAGAAGAGGTCCCAGGTCACCTTGAGCAGAAATGAAGAAGAACATAGTGTAAGTTGCAGTTTAGAAATGTATTTTCAGTAACTGAATAAATCCATTTTATATGCTATTATACATTATGTGTGTCCTAATATGAAATGTGTGAAATTACCTGCTCAGCTGTCAGTCTCCCCGCATGACCTGCGCACCTGAGTACCCCCTCCTCTTCCCCGGAAAATAAACAAAGGTCTCATTGCTGAGTGTTGATTGAGTGGAGGTAATAAATGTTTGGTCGGGTAGTGTTTCAACATCATGGCATGGCTGTGCTCCTCCAGTAGTGACTGAATCATCTGAATGTGAGAGATAACGAAATACGAAAATCCAGACGTCATGCAGCTGTTTCCGTTTGTTACAAAATATAACAGACACTGCAAACAGAGAGGAAATCGAGAATCATAAAGTGGGAAAGTCTTAAATATATCTTACCCCTCAAAACAACATTAGAGCTTTGGTTGTCACAGCAAGGATTATGCCCAAATGCCCTCGTCGTCATCCTGTTGTTCCAGCGATATGCATGAAGGGAAGAAAGTAGACAGAAACTGAAGTAAGTGCTGATCAAAAGACACCACTGGAACAGCAGGCAGTGTGATAGAAAAATAAGCATTTTAAATGTTTAAAAGTAAAAGTAAGCATTAGAGAATTTATAATGGGCTAAGTAGTTACAGTAGTGCTTTTGGCAAAGATTTTACAGGGCTATACTTTGAGTTGTGTGGATTTGCATCATCACATGAGAAAGTGAGTCTTGTTTTCTACAGAAGTTTAGTTTTCTAAGTGCGTGCCGTGGCACCCAGGGGTACCTCAAGGACGGGCCAACTGAGCCACAAGATTTGTTCATTTATATTCTCTTTTATGCACGTAACGTTTTACCACATAAAAAGGTGGCATTTACATTAGCTACCTTTTTATAATTCATTTTGAACACATCAAAATGGAAGAAATAAGCAAAAATCATTTAAATCACCATATCAGGAACTCTGTTAAATAAGCAGTTATGTCGCAGCTAAAGATTGGTTACGTGACAGGTCACGGTTGACGTTTGTTATAGTAACGCAACACACAGTCGCTTGAGTTTTCCAGATGAGCTTCAGCCAGAAATAGCAACTCTGAGCTAGAAGAGCTAGAAGAGATGGAGAGATGTGTCACAATCGAACCTGTATCGACCAAAATAACTAAAATCAGAATGAAAGTTATGTGGCTTTTTATGATAGGGGAAGCTAGCTGGTGGGAACAGAAATAACTAAACAAGAATGGCATGGGAGACATCTAACCTGGTCCTGGGTAGGGCGGTGACCAGCATGTGGGGGTCCTCGGGCCGGCCCTCCACGATGATGGGGAGACGGGTGACGTGGATGCTGGCCGTGGTGTGGGTGTTGTGGGTGTTGTGGGTGTTGAGGATGCTGGGGATGTGGATGTTGGGGGTGGGGTCCTTGTTGGGGAGGTCCGTGTGGGTGCTGAGGGTGAGGGTGCTGTGGAGGGGGATGTCCGTGTGGGTGCTGTGGAGGATGCTGTGGGTGCTGTTGGTGAGGGTGTTGGGGCTGTGGGGGGCGTGGGTGCTGTTGATGCTGGGGAGGTGGTTGGGGGTGCTGAGGGTGCTGCTGGGGATGCTGTTGG
>VMKM01004408.1:0-17409 GCA_008360985.2 Macquaria ambigua | reverse complement strand
ACATATATATATATATATGCAGTATTTTAACTCTGTGGTACTGTTACTTTTGCATACACTTAATATTTCCTCTGAGTTTTCTTACAGATGGTGACTTCTACTCCTTTTATTATTTTCAATTAATAAAAATGAACATGTAAAAAAGTCAGAAGTAGAATCTATTGTACAGTCACAAAATCATTAAAAATAACTTTACAATTGTACAATGATCTAAGAGTTTGAACTGTTGTATCTTTGTATTTTCAACATTTACAAATAAAGTGACTTTTACAAATAAAGTAACTAAACGACCAACATAGTGGTTTTACATTTTTTACACAATAGACTAAATTAAATGAAGCTTAAGGCTTAAATCCAAACTTCGACGATGTCTCCGTCCTCCATGTCGAGCTGAGCCGGCGTCTGGCTGTGTGCCACTTTGGAGCCGTCGAAGTGGAAGCGGACCTGGCTCTGGGTGCCGGCAGACATCTTGGACAGATACTGGGAGAAGATGGAGCCCAGCGGTGCATCCTGAAGCACACACACACACACACACGCACACGCACACACACAGACTACATCAGTGGTTTGTGTCCTGCTGCTAAAACAAACAGAAGAGAGAAGAAGAGGAGGAGCTACGCACTCTGTGCAGAGAGAACTCCTGTGAGGAGTCTCTGTCTTTGCCCTGCAGCCTCACGGTGATGATGCTGCTGCTGACATCAGGTTCACTTTTATCCTCTGCTGCCATGACGACGCACTCTGCACAAGAAAAAGCAAAAAGGAGTTTTAAAAGATTTGGGATTTAAATTTTCTGCAGTCTGAGGTCTTTTTAATGATTCAGCTCTGTGCTGATTTGATCTTTTATAAACTATAGCAGCGTAGCTCTCTGGATGCTAATGTCTGTTGGTCCTGATGGAAATATCTCAACAACTATTGGACGGACTGAAATGTGGTTCAGACCTTCAAGTTCCCATCAGGATGAATTAAATACCTGCAGAACTAATGACATTCCCATCAGCCTCAGCTGCACTCTGTGTTTACTGCTGACTAGCTAATGTTAGCATGCTAACACGCTAAACCGTATCATCAATACCATTACCACAACTATTGCTTTGTATCTCTGTGTGGAGCTGTACTGTGCTGCTGACCGCCCACCCAGAGCCTGGTTCTGGTTCTGGTTCTGCTCGAGGTTTCTACCTGTTAAAGGGAGTTTTTCCTTGCCACTGTCTCCTGGTGCTGCTCATGGTGGGAACTGTTGGGTTTCTGTAAATATAAAGAGTCGGTCTAGACCTGCTCTATATGAAAACGAGCCCTGAGATAACTTTGTTATGATATGATGCTATATAAATAAAACTGAATTGAATTGAATTAAACTAAGATGGTGAACATGGTAAACATTATACCTGCTAAACATCAGCATGTTAGCATGCTCCCCCTTCAGTATCTGCTCACAGCAAAAAGCACTAGAAACATTGTTATAGTGATGTTCAGGCACTCATCACTTGATTAAGGCTCCAGAAAGACGGCGGTCCTCATTAACTTTTAACTTTATCAACATAAAACCTTTCCTAAATGACGCCATGGCCAAAGGTGATCTGTGAGATAATGTTAGAGTAACAGTAATAATAAAAATATGATCTGAAAGTGAAAAAAGACCTGAAACCGAAAAAAATAAGATTTGAAACTGTAAAAAAATAAGACCTCAAATATCATCATATATATGAAAGTGAAAAATGAAAATAAATGATTTATTAAATAATTATTTAATTTAATTAAGAATTCCAGAATTTAAACTGCGAAAACTTATTTTGAATACATTGTTGTATTTTTCAAAATTTTACTTTCAGTTTCAAATTTTTGTTTTTCATTTACAATTTTTTTTCGAATGATCAAACCTACTGCCCTGGATTTGGCTCCATAGTTAGCATGCTGATGTTAGCATTTAGCTCAAAGCAGCGCTGTGCTTACAGCCTCTTGGTGATTTATCTCTGTGCTGAATTTGATCTTTGAACACAAACTGTTAAAAGCTGTTTTTACCCAAAATAGTTTTTCAGCACAAACTCAACTCTGATTGGTTGAGAAAGTTTCCTGCGTAGTTTTGAAATATTGCAGTTGACTGAACAGTTTTCACTGCAACAACTTTATTAAAGACAAAAAGTCCAAGTGCAAACTGTTGACAGTATGTTGTGTGGGGGGGGATCACCAGCAGGGCGAGGCTGTAAACTGCCCGATTCACTGCAGAAGTGTTGGGTATTTATTTCACCACTGAAGTACAATATCATCTACTGCGAGTCCCGCTTTATTCTGCCTGTTGTGTGTTCCACCCCCTCCGTGCTGCAGCTGAGGGGTGTCAAGGATAATGATTTGGTGCCCTCTGGTGGTGCAATGAAAAAACTGCATCAGCGTTTGACTTTGACCCAGAGAAACAAACTGTAAAAGCTCTCATCATAAGGCTCACTAACTTGGAATTTCTGAAGCTTTTATGAGTTAAATTCCACACTTACGTCACGTGATATCAACTAAACCATTTCAGTGACAGCTGAGCAAACTCCACCTGCTGAGGAAGGCCATGAGATGTGGCTGAAAGCTTCGGAAACACCTTGTCAGTTGGAGCTTGGGATAAGGATTGTTTGTCTAACTGCTGTTTGAAGAAAAACTGAAGAATGAACCTTCAAGCTGCATTTCTTAAACAAACTGACTTGTTTCTATTTGTCATGTGACTCACCGATAATGTCTGCGATGCCGAGGCCGAGCTCGCTGACGGTCGAGTCTGTTGGAAGCTCCTCTTCCTCCCTCAGCAACAGGAGGCGAGGAGGAGGAACGTTAAGGATCACGGACATCTGGGTCACCACGTCGCTCAAAGGTGTCGACTAAAAAACACAAAAGCTGACATCATCTCATCCCACCATGTGTCCTGATGTCTTTTCAGAGTGACATCTCGTCTGCGTACGTACCGACAGGACCGGGATCTTGTGGACGTCTGTTCGGCAGCGGATCTTGAGGGGGATCTCCCGGACCGAGGAGCTGTACAGAGAGTCCTGAAGTCCAGAGTTTGGGTTTGTGATGATGACGTCATCATCATCGTCGTCTGGAGATGGGAGACCTTGGCGGAGTCTGGACCTCGAATCCTGAGGTTCAGGAGTCAGGAGGGAGTTCACAGCCCGGAGCTTCCTGTCGATCTCACTGAGGAAGACAAATATAAATACATATAACTCCACTTCAACTGCTTCCAGTGCACACACTTAACTACTCTGGAGCTTCAACTTCAACTGACATTTCAGCTGCTTTCACTGACAACTGAACTGCCTTCAGGGAATAAGCTTGAAACTAAATTTTCAAATGCTTTCAACATTTACACTTCAACTGCATGTCCCATACAACATCTCACATGCAAAATATAAACGTATTTTAGGCATTTTAACCTGTTTATAATAATAATAATAATACTCAATTTATGCAGCACTTTTCAAAATAAAGTTAAATTAATTTAATTTAAATAAATTAAATTAAAATTGTAAACCTTTATTCCCATTCATTATAATTACTTTTATTTCTCATTCAGTCATATAATTATTGTCTTAATTATTATTATTATTAGACTTGTGTTTTTGTCCCGTCGTCTTTCTTTTTGGTTAAAGCACTTTAAAAGAAGAAAGCACGTTAAAGAGCTGCATCCACCCCATGAACTGTGCTATATAATTAAAGTTGTTATTGTTTTGGCTTTTAGGTAATTAAGCCGTAATGGACGCATAGGCACGGACTTGCTTCAACACGCTTCACATTATTCCAATTTGTCCATAATCCCTTACTTGCTGAGTTGGTTGTATGAAGGTCCAGCATTGGGTTGCAGCAGGCGAATGAGTGAATGTAAATGAGTGTGGTGCATGTGACGTGCACTGCGTTTACGCTCTAACAAAATAACAAAGGCAGCTAGGCCTACTACAAGTTAGTCAGCATGCATCAAACTATTCAAAAACAGATAATGGTTCAATATAAAAAAGGAAAAAACTCAAACAAAACTTAGTCCTTTTTACATACGACTAGCTAGCGAGCGGTTGAAAACAATTTCTTCTCGGTGTCCGTCTTCACACACCTGTGTCTGTTTCTAAATGTTTGTGTCATTTTAACTCAAACTGAGACGCCTTGTAGTTCTTAAACAAAACAACAAAAATGGCTCCTACAATTATTATCATAATAACACGAATGATATCAGTTATGAATCTACTTATTTGGTACAAAACGTTGAGCTGCAACTGAGCAGAGAACCTGGACTCACCTGATCTTCTGTGTGACCCGTCTGGACTGTTTCTGGACCGGACTCTCTGGAGGAGGAGGAGACGGGCTGCGAATTACTTCTCTGAAATAAAGGAAGGGGTGAAAACAAAGCAAACATATTCATGTTTAATTTGTCTTAAAACTTTGACTAGATATTCTAACAGATTTACTGATTTCATAGCAGACTTGTTAACGATGCTCATTTTAGATTAGAGGGCCTTTTTCTGCTGGATGAACCAGTTCTCTGAGCTTCACTACTCACGGTTCTGTTTTCTTCTCCAGCTGTTCTGCTTCGTCCTCCTCAGAGTCACTGAGGCTGATGACGGCTGCTGTCGGCCCTTGAGAGGAAAACCCCGACCACAAACTCTGGTCTGCAGCGTCGTCTGCTCAGAGACAGAAACCGTCAACCTTACAGCATCAGAACCACCTGCTGAGTTCAACTAGTTGATTAAACTCACTCTTTACCTGTGTTTTCCTTTTCAGTGAACATCGCTGTCATGGGCTTCAGCTGCAGACTGCTGCTGACCTGAGAACCAAACCACTCAGAGGATTTAGAATAATTATATAATAAACTTTATTAATACAGCACTTTCAAAACAAAGTTACAAAGTGCTTCACGTGGTTGAACCAGGATTAAAACATTTCAGGAGGCAAATCAAACCAGACAGTTAAAATAATACAGAAATAAAATACCCAACAATACTATAAGATATTACAATAATAATAATGAAAAAACAGATTAGACATGTTGGAAATAAAACAGTGTGCTCGCATTAATAAAAAGCTTTTTTAAAGAGAAGTTTTTAAAGTGATTTAACGTCACTGGTTCTGCAGCTTCAGATCTCCAGGCAGGGAGTTCAGATCTGAGGCGTCCTGACTGTTAAACCAGGTCTAGTTTAGTCCTGATCCATGACAGCAGAGCCCTGCCTGAGGATCTGAGGCTCATAGAGGAGCAGCAATTCAGTAATATAACTGGGAGCTGGACAATGAAGTGCTTTAAAGGTGATCAGTAAAATCTTAAAATCAGCTGATGGGATCTGGTCTTTAGTGTTTGTTCAAAGCTGAGCGGCTGAGTTTGGTAGCAGCTGAAGGCCTGAGATCTTTTTCTGGCTTTAATAAAATGAAGTACAATCATCTAAAAGAGATAAAAACCTGAACGAGCTTCTGGAGATCAGAGAGAGAAAAGACCTGATTTAAAGACGCTCTTCAGCTGATACAAACATGACAGGTCGCTGTGGGATATTACAGCCAGGAAAACACGTATCTCCTCACAAACCATCAGCTGTTCTGGAGTCAGCCTTTACTGACCGCTGGCTGTTTACCTTGTTGGAGTAAACGGGCACCGGGACGATAGCTGAAGGGTCGAGGATGCGTCGGCGTTTGGGCGGCGGCTTCACAGCCAGCACCTCGCTGTCAGACACCTGGGAACAGAGACTGTGTTGAGCTGCTGTCTACATAACATATATGTGTTTTCAATCTTTAATAAAGGGTCTGTGATGTTGTGGCCCCCTTCACACATGCAGTCTGTCCAGGAACATTTCCTGCATGGGCTCATGTGTGAACGGGAGAAGGGGTCGATGTTCAGGGAAATCTTCCCACCTGAAGACCCGGCAACAGTTCAGGGAAAATGTACGGCTGTGTGAATGAAAGCAGTAACTCTGCAGGGACGAGCAGTAAAGAGTTACAACCGTCTGACGAGTGACGCTTTCATGTGGAGCAAGTGAACCAATCACAAGACTCCGCTGATGATGCTGCAGTTGCCTTGCCAACGCTTTTGCGGGTGACTTGATAACTAAATATTAAAAACATTACAAGAACATTGGCACCGGACAAAAACAGCTCCTCGCCCGCCATGTTCCTGAAAATAATAACGTACCCCCCCATCTTCTTCTTCTTCTGTTGAAGTGTTGCATTACCGCCATCTGCTGGACGATCCCTTGCCCGGCGTTGCAATGACGTGTGAAAAGGTGCAAGACAGAAATGTTCCTGAATGTAGCTGCATGTGTGAACAGTGAAAATCACTTGCAGTGCCTGAAAGGTTGACCCAGTAAT
This sequence comes from Macquaria ambigua, assembly GCA_008360985.2. NCBI lineage: Eukaryota > Metazoa > Chordata > Actinopteri > Centrarchiformes > Percichthyidae > Macquaria > Macquaria ambigua. The sequence continues at coordinate 11,103 of VMKM01004408.1, read as the reverse complement.
TTACCAGGAACTATGTGTGAAAGAGGCTTAAGACTTCCCCTGAAAAATCTGATGTGATCCATCAGTGTTGTTGCTGCAGTTTATTTAATATGTTTATTGTAGAACTGAGCGATACTTCACTGGTTCATTACACTAAATTTACCTCGAAAAAAACAGCATCATTCCTATTTTCAGTGGAGGTTTTTGATGTTTCCCCGTCTAATTCCCTTATTTCTAAATGACTGTTCCACCAAGCAAAGAACACATGACAGTGCAAATACCAACCGACCTCTAAAGAAGTCACTGAAACTTTGTAAAAAGGCAACCTTTCTGTGGCCCCATGCAGGCAACAGCCTTCAAATGTATAGGGTACCTAACCTAACCTAACCTAACCTAACCTCACCTTCCAGTTTATTAGCTGGCTACAGACGAGGGACAAATTAAAGGAAAAACCTGAATAAAAGAGTGGAGAAACATATCAAATGCAGACGCTTTGTTTTTCTTTCTATCTGCTGTACTCAGGTCTCTCTTGCAAAAGATCTTGATCTCATTGATATTACCTGATTAAATAAAGGTTGTGTGTATATATATATATATATATATACATATATATATATATATATATATATATACATATATATATATATATATATATAAAAATAAATAAGGGGAATCTCTTGTGGAGGAATGGTGTTCATCTCTCCAACAGAGTTCCACAGACTTGGCAAGGAGCACTGAAGCTGTTCTGGAGGCTCGTGGTGGCCTGACTCCATACTGAAACACTTCATGTTGGTTTGTCCTTTAATTTGTCACCATCTGTAGCTCAAACTAAAGCAGTCATGCAATAAATCCTCCCTTCATGAAGGTTATAATGTTCAATTTTAGTTCAGAGGTGTTGATTTCAGTTATGGTAGTGTTGCCTGTTTGTAGGCTGTGTTTGTGGTGTTGTCCTTTGGTGTTTCTAATATCCCCAGCACACAACCACAAACCTCCAATATGATCCATTACGTTGAATCAACAACACAATTTCAAATAAAACGAAACATTATAGCCTTTATGAAGGTAAGATTTAGTTTTATTGCATGGCTGTTACGTTAGGCTGTATTGGTTTGAGCTAAATAAAGGTGGAACCATCAATAAAGTGGAAACTGAGTGTAACGTTACATTGACCGGTGAAATTTAAAAAAGAGGCTAACGTTACTTTTAGTTAGCTAGCTAGCTAAGCTAAGCGTTAAACTAGCTAAGGGTTTCGAATGGGGTTCGGCACTATTATTGTTATACTTTTACATTCAATTACAAAGTGTCAAGCTTTGTTTACGTGGTTAAATTGGCAGTTTAAGTTAATAGTCTCTATTATATCAGTAGAAACTAAAAACGAAACCGAAAGCGGTTATGTTACCGACGATTGTGAACTACAGGCTTTTATTTTGAAGAACTCTGATTCGACAATCAAATTAACGGAGGAGCTCAGCTAACCGACTGCACTGATGCTAATGTACTTTATTTGCCGTTGGAGCTACTTTAATCTGTTTCTGTGGCTTCGCGCCCAAACTCTTCACTTTTCTCTAGTAGTGAGTTTATTTACAACAACATCACACTTATTATTTTTGACATCATTCACCGAACAAGTGTTTTTTATATCGATAGAAGCAGCAATGTGTCAAACACTCACCGATTCAGCCATGATTTTCTTTTCCGCACGCTGCTGATGTGTTCACGTACTGTGTGATATAATGAGTCACCAGCGGACAGTCCGCGGTCTGGTGTTGCGTTCAAGTACTATGGGAAATATCCTAAATCCCAGAGAAGGAGCAACTCATCAATACTTTCAATGAGAAGTTGTAGTAGTTTATTTAGCAGAACTGTACTTAAGTACAAATTTGAGGTACTTGTACTTTACCCTAAATACATTGATATATTATTATAAGTTAATTTTCTGTCAATCAACTAATTGATTGACTAATCATTTCAGCTGTACTTGTATAAACTGTTGGGGAGTTTAATTTATAACAAAACACCAGATTTTATAAACTCGTGTTTTGTGTAAAAATCTGAATCTGTAAAGTAACTAAAGCTGTCAGAGAAATGTAGTCAATTAAAAAGTACAATATTTCCCTCTGAGATGTAGCAGAGTAGAAGTAGAAAGACTCAAGTAAAGTACAAGTACCTCAAATGTGTACTTAATGTACTTAAGTTACTTCCCACCCCTGCTTATATTATTTCTGTGTATCAGTGCTAAAGCTGTCACTGTGAATGTGTGAGTGCCCGGAGAATAAGAGACTGAACAGAGAAGCATGAAAACATTTTTTCACTCTGGTCTGTAAGTTTTTGTTTCACACAACAATCATTAACACTTGGCATGTAAAAAATATACAATACAGGCCCTCAAACGGGCCCTTCAAGGCAGAGTAACCGAACCACCACCACAGCACCTGGATGCTGAAGCTCCTCTGGTGGCCACTTCATGCTGCTCCAACAGGATGTCTCAACTCTGAGGGGAAAACTTCCCTTTCACAATACAAACTCAGCTGCTGTGTCCCAATTCAATACTGCACACAAAGTACATACTGATCTTTATAGTATACTGTTTTTGCAGTAAGTATACACACAAAGCCTTTTTACACCAACAGGAAATTATATCTAAATGTTATTTAATCAAAATGTAACTTTAAAATGCCAATTTAAGTTTATAAGCAGACAAAAACATATGTTTTTCCACAAATGAATGTTTAATTTTTTTTGGAGGAGGGTGGGGGGTCTGGGGTGATCTTGGAGCAGTTTCATCACAATTAGTTCCTTTGTGCAATGCATTGTGGGACAACAGTGTACATCAGCAGCACACTCAGGTGTCAGGGGCACTTTAGTCTCCATATGGACTGTTTTGAGTATTTTTCAGTACTTTTCCCCTGTGAACCCACTACAGACACATCGATCAATATGTGGTATGGATTTGGGACACAGCTAATATCTTTTCTCCATGAGACGTTCAGGTCTGTAGGTCATTTCACTTCTTCTCTGTCTCATTTAAAAAGATGTTAATTCTCCCACCTCAGCTCCAAGCCTTCTATGATCAGTCAATACAAATTGTGATCCAAATGCTTTGAAACACAAACATGAGATTTTGTCGAGAGCCTAATTTGACAAATATTTCTGAACATCTTTTCATACAAAAATGGAAATCAGTGCTATTTCAAAATAGAATAATGCTCCCACACAGGCTTCGTCTTTGTGCTTCGGAGGCGTCTGGTCCGGACGTCCAGCCGTCGGTCACTTCTTCTTGTTCTCTTTGCAGGCGACCACATATCGCTGAGCCACGTTGAGCGGGGGGGAGTAACCGTCAGCGTACGACGTGTCCTCAAACAGCACCGAGTAGTCGTCCTGAGGCTGCAGACAAACACACTCAGTCAGTTTGGGCTCCTGCACCCTGACAGAATCTGTTCTACTCAACTTTATTTTTAGCTTCAGGCTGAAAGCTTCGGGCACAGAGAAACAAAGCAAACACCAGCAGCATTCAGAGGGTTATCTTTTGGAGTTTCTTCTGTCTGCAGACTTGATTCTGCCTGGATTACATTGTGAACATGACGAGCAGATTCTCATCCAGAAGAGATCTGCATCAGAATCAACAGACTGCAGATCTGTAACAAGCGTGGGGCCGACGGATTAATGACAACAGCAGCTGTGACGTCAGGTGTGTTAAAGAGATGAATATCATCTGATCGATCAGCGATCATTTAGAGACATGAGAGTGAGGAGACGTGTCCAGGGCCTGTATTTATCAAGAGTCTCAGAGTGGGAAGTCAGTCCTAACTGGCTAAATATGAGTCCTATCTCTGTTGATATTCAGCAGAGCTCCAGAGAGTCCTGCCCTGTTTGGTGCTGGAGGAGAGAACGATGAGTTCATTAAAAGACAGCGTTCTGGTGAAAAAGCTGAACATTTAGTGACTGACCTCGTGCTTCTCCTCACAGCTTAATCGTGATGACTTGTGTCTGTCCCACGCAGTCATCTTAGCAATGACGGGTCCAAACAGTATTTAACATGAACACTGGGCTTCACAGCTTCACGCTCACCCAACTTTTAGCATCAAACATTAGCATCAGAGACCTGTGGCGTCACATCTTAAGTACGGCGGTCTCACCCTGTGTGGTGGGGTGTGGATGAGGGCCCGGTAGAAGCAGGTGGTCTGCGGGTAGAGGGCCAGCACCAGCTGGTCCTTACTGAACAGGGCCTCCGGGTCCGTCTCTGGGTTGGCCTTCCACTGAGGCAGAGGGATGATCCGCCGCCTGCTCAGAGTGTGTCTCCTGATCACACACACACACACACACACACACACACACACACACACTTATCAGACACGTAAAGTTTTGGTTTAGTTGAGGAGATCCTCCCTGAGAGACTCTTTCTTTCGGGCGCCCATGTATTTAAAATGTATTGTTACACTGGGCTAAATGTTTAGATTTGTTTCTGGTCTTTTATTTTAGAGAACTCATTTAATTGGTTTATTTCATGATTAAGATTTAGGGAATCATCAGGACGCACATTTACAAAAATGAGACAATTTGTGGTCAAAACCTTGTCACGTCCATTTAGAATAAAAGCGTGGGGGCACTGTTGTGCACATATTTAGCGAGCCGTGCCCAACTGTGCAACTCAACATAAACACATTTTATTGGAATTGGAAACATTGGAAACAGCATCCGACTGAACCTGAAAGGAACTGATAAAGACTGAAAAGGTGAATGAAAAATCTGACGTGGGGAAAAGACTGAAGAGGGCAACACAAAGAGAAATAATACAGGAAGAGAAGAAGAAAATGAGACTTAACGCTGCAGTCAAATAGTCCAAAAAATGACATCCTCCGTCTTTTCCTAAACACTTCTCCGTGACCTCAAAGGAGAATTCATAAGGACTTAGGAAAAGAGAATCCCACTGCACTCACACTAAGCTATGTGATTATGCGACAGAAGATGTTATTGACGTGGGTCTGCTGTGGTCGCTTTAAATGTTGCTGCCGCAAGTAATTGTGGGAAGAAAGAAAGCAAGGAAGCATTGAAGCACCTTTCCTTAGCATTGAGAATTCCACCAGCTCTTATCACGGCTGAAACTTAGAGACTTCCGGCTCATTTCACTCAGTCAGGAACCCTCCTAAGCTAAAAAGACTGTTCCACCGCAGCGCTGGTAAAACGATGAAACCAGAGGAGACTGCAGAACAAGAACACTTCCTGATGTTCATGACGAATATTAAAGACGGTAAATTAAAGAGAACTCACTCTTTGCCTTCTTCATCAATGTCGTCCACTTCGTATCTGGAGGGGAAGTGAAGAACAGTCAGATCTGTCTGAGAACATTAAAGTTTTCTTCATATTCATTTCACATCCAGGTATTTTGGAACATGTTACAGCGACGTCTGTCAGTGTGGATTTAAAGTTAGGGTCTGCGGTGTTCTCACTTGTTGGTGGAGTGATTGTAGCTGACCACCTCAGCCAGGATCCACTGCTCGTCTCCGTCCACGGCCTTCACCCTCGCTGCCACCTTGTCGCCTTGTTTGGCCACGTAGTCGCTGCTGGCTGGAGTCGCCCCGCACAGAGGAGGAGGGCTGAGGGCGGGTAGAGAAGACATTCGACATTTCATCTGTGTTTCTGCAGCAGCTGCATGTACACAAGGTATTTTAGCAGTTATGAGTGTAGTTAGTGTGTGTGCAGAGCAGCAGAAATATCTTCCACCTGTCAGAGCGGCTTTACATCGACAAGATTTAAAAATACAACATTTGGTTACCAGAACTGAAGAGAGAACACGTTCAGTAACAAGTCTTATGAAAAGAAAAGTTTTTAAACGGCAGCTTGAGAGATACAAAGATGTTTGATTGAGCTTTAGAAGAACAGTTAGGGAACGGTTAGGGCCAAAATGATAATCATGATTCTTTTGATCAACATTGAGATCACGAGTATTGATCATGATATCGTACTGCAGTGTGTGGAGTTTTTTCAGGGGGCTGAACAAGTAAGTTGTGTTGCTTTGCGGCGTAGACACAAGTCTCGTGCACTCTTTGCATATGACTCGTTCACTCGCCCTAAATGCAAAATACTTCCAAACAACGGACGAGGATCCGTTTCGAGGGACCAGCTCTCTGCTGTATATCACTCTTCTACTCTAGACTGCAGACGCAACATCCAGGGACTTTTTGCACAGGCTGCCGCTGACAGCTCCCCAAAAGTGAAGCCAAAACATCTGGATCACCCCCTGCTGGCTGGCTGTTAGTTTAGGAAGTGCTTGATTTGATATACAGCGGAGCATTTCAAACGTCATCGCAGTCGATCATGTTCATCTAATTGTGGGAAGCCAAAACCATGAACAAGATTAATATTCGATTAATGTGCAGCCCTGAGTCCGGTCTATGGCTGAAACTAACGATTACTTTCATTCTTGATTAATCTGCTGATTATTTTCACGATTAATCGATTAATTATTTAGTCCATAAAATGTCAAAATCACAATTCACAGTCCAAAGTGATGTCTTCAAATGTCTTCTTTTGTCCGACCAACAGTCCACAACTCTCATGGACTCTCACAGTTCAAAAGACTCTTCATTTACAAATCCACACATTTAAAAGCTAGAAGCAGCAGATGTTTGAGATTTCTGCTTGAAAAATGATTAACTGATTATCAAAATAGTTGGCAATTAATTGTCTTTCGACCTATTAATCAACTAATTGTTGCAGCTCTTGTCCGGTCTCAAGATATTTTTTCTATTATGTTGAACTTGTTGGTCAGTCTCGCCTAATTATCTCAACTGAGACCTGTTGCCTTTTTATTTCTTTCCTGCTGCAGTAAAGATCCCCATAAAGACACTAAAGTCTTTAATATCACATGTCATTCATGTGTCACCATAGTGTGATGAGTTGTTAGACTGCAGCCTGGTGAACCTAATAGTCTGTGTGTCAGCAGGTAAATCTGCTGCGAGCAGGCGAGCAGCAGCTACCTCTCCCCCGGCTTGCCGATCCACAGAGGGAGCGTCATGGCCGACTGCTGGAGGAGCGTCATCAGGACGCCTCGCCTCATCGTCTTCCTGGGAGGGTCGCTGTCGCTGTAAACTCCCGCCATCTTAGCAGCTGCAAAAAAACAATTATTCAAATCTGTTACAGAAATCCTGTTGCAGATCTTAAAGAGCCATGGTTGAATCTTTTCATCACACACGTACCTATTCTCCTCTCCTCCAGCAAAGACTTGATCTCTGCTATTTTATCCAGAGCGTGACGCAGAATGCTGTGAGAAATAAAAGAAACGAGTGAACAAAGAGCATGAAATTTCATAATATCTGGAAATCTGGAAGCATCTGGAAATTTCAAGACAAACTGAAGATTTGATTTTGATGTTTCTTGTGTTTAAGTGGACTCTTGATCGTTTATTGTTCCAACAGGATTCCCCCGATCAGTTTGAAGCTACTAAATCTAACTAACTTTCCCCCTGTGACCCTAAAAATCTAAAGAAAGTGAGTTTGTGGCTACTCACCTACACTCTGCCTCAGCGTCTGCTTTGGCTGTGGTGTACAGTCCCCTCAGCTTGGTCCGGTAGTAAGGGGAAGCTGGAGGAGACACAGGAACAAGACAAAAGATGTGAGAGAATCAAGATACACAGAAGAAGCAACTAATAACCAGTTAGAAACGTCTAAAAACGGTGTGTGTGTTGGTGTCAGGACAGTGTTTGGAAAAAGAGTTGACAATGTGGTGACTGACTTTTGTTTTCCGTCTGCATCCTCTCATGTGTTTTCTGAATGTTGAGCAGATTATGTTCACTGCGGGACCTCTCCTCCTGAAAAGAGAGACACACTGATTATTTGGATTTGGTTAAGTTATAGAGACTGACTGAGCATTACACTGTACATCTAAAAATGACAAACCTGACATGGCTACACCTGTAATAACTGTTAACCAATGCCACTAGCTTACCTGGGTCTGTTTGATGAGCTGATGGAGCTCTGTGAGCAGCTCGGCAATCTTGGTATCGGCTGACATCTCTGTACCTACAAGGTTTTGGCATTCAGATAAGAGTCGTGTTAGAACAGCGTCGATTCATACAAAACCCCATGAAGAAATTTTCGTTTTAAAGGCACGGGTCACAGAAAAATGACTGCAAGTAGTTAGTAGGACCAGGACAAAATTGTGTTATGAATTTTAACATTGTACTAAAATAGTACATTGTAAGAAAGCCGATTAAAAAAGTGGAAAATACCTGTGTGGATTCATGTCCTACTACGCTTTTATGTCTCCTGAATAACACAGCATCTCTGAATTTATAGATTTCGGTGTAAACTTCTGATTGTGAAAAAATGGCTCGTATTGAGGCTAAAACGACACTTATGGTATTTTAGGTTTACACGGCGGAAAAATGCATATCGTTATGTTTCAGCAAGGCTAGCTAAAATGCTAACGTTACCTTTAGTAATGGAAAATAATGAGTCTGTGTAACGTTAAAGCTACTGAAGCGCTAATTGACTGAGTTAGCAAGTGGTTCGTTTCGCTAATGTTAGCCAGGCTGTTAAAACTGAGAGATTTCAGATTTGTGCTCATGCAACAAAAACATCAGCTGTGTATATTTTCACTGTGATAACTTAATATACACGACATGTTTTATCTGTTTCTTAACACAACATGTTCCCTTACTTACCGGGTTAGTTTTTCTGTTTATTTATTATCGACTTGCTAACTACACAGATTAGCTTGTTCTTCTTCTTCTATGGTGTTAATGGGGAGTCACACACCGCCACCATGTGGACGGAGTGTGGAACAGCAGGTTCGGCACAGAAAATCTAAATGCTGTTACCTCAGTTTGTTGTTGAAAGTTGGTATAACCGCAGTGGAAAGTACCGAAGTACATTTACTCACGTACTGTACTTAAGTACACATTTAAGATAGTTTTACTTTACTTAGTACTAGTATTTCCATTTTCTGCTACTTTATACTTAATCCACTGACTAGTGAAGTCAAATTCAGAGGCAAATACTCTACATTTTTCCTGTGTATTGTATTGTATTCCCTGTGTATTATTATCAGTTAAGATTAGATAAGGGGGGGAACAAGATAACAAGACAAGATAAAAAACACAAGATAGCAGTATATAAAGTCATTAAAACTAGCTCCACCTTTACCAGCTGCAATATTAAAGAGATGAACACATGAATGCAGCAATAATTATAATCCAATTATATATTATATATTATTCTGCATAATTAGTACTTTTACTTTTGATACGTTTTAGTATATTTTTATGCCAATACTTTTGTACTTTTACTTAAGTGAAAATTTGAATGCAGGACCTTTATTTGTAACAAAGTATTTCTACACTGTGGTACTGCTACTTTTGCTTAAGGAAAAGATCTGAGTACTTCTTCCACCGCTGCATAACTACACTCTTTTCATGATTTGTTAAGACTAAACCTTGAAGGTCTTATATAAAAAGACAGAATGAAAGATGATTTGTATTTGTGATATCTGTTGTACGTATCTGTGTTGTATCTGTGTTGTATCTGTGTTGTATTTGTGTTGTATTTGTGTTGTATTTGTGTTGTATCTGTGTTGTATTTGTGTTGTATCTGTGTTGTATTTGTGTTGTATCTGTGTTGTATTTGTGTTGTATTTGTGTTGTATCTGTGTTGTATTTGTGTTGTATTTGTGTTGTATCTGTGTTGTATTTGTGTTGTATCTGTGTTGTATTTGTGTTGTATCTGTGTTGTATTTGTGTTGTATCTGTGTTGTATTTGTGTTGTATTTGTGTTGTATCTGTGTTGTATTTGTGTTGTATTTGTGTTGTATCTGTGTTGTATTTGTGTTGTATCTGTGTTGTATTTGTGTTGTATTTGTACTCTCCACAGGGCGTGCTGGTGGTACTTTGGCCTGTGCCAGATGTCATGTACAAATCAACCTACTTTGCGACGGGTCGGCAGATAAACATCCTGTGGATTAATGATTAACGTCTGCTGTGGTGTGATGGCCAAACTGAGGCCAGCGTGTTTATGAATCAATAGTTAATCATTTGAAATGTTATTGATAACGACACCTTCAGATAAACTGTAATGAACTCATAAACTTTGGCTGTTAGATGTTTTCCAAAACGACACATTTCTGAACATGCAGATCTGTTTATACCAACAAAAGTCAGACCTGGAAACCACTGCAGACATGTTGAAGGTCCAGATCAGTGTTTTTAGCATTTTCTATAGTCTGATAATCAGACCCAAACATCCAGGCTCAGAAACAGCTTTTTTCACAAGACTGAACTCAGCGAATCACTTGATAAAATGCAGCAGCAAACAGAAAAGTCTTAAGCACCAATTTAAAAGAAGCGAGAGTCGGAGCAGACCTGCAGTTTCTGGGAGTTTGTTTCAGATCTGTGGAGCATAAAAACTGAATGCTGCTCCTCCAGGTTTAGTTTGGACTCTTATATGGACGTTATAAGAGTCTGGCTCTGTCCAAAGGTAACAAAACGTTGCCTACCAGCATCTCTAAAGCTCAGTAATTAACACGTTATATCACAATCAAAATGGGGAACCAGGTTGATTATAAGGAATAAAGATTAAACTCAAAATATCAACAGAGAGATGGAATCTGAGGACTGAGAATAAAATCAGGGAGTGCTTCATTAAGCGTGAATTACCTTTTTAAAACAAGGTTAAAATGCATGAAGTATGGTGTAAACATCACCAGTGCAGTCAGTGAGAGTCCGGCTGATAAAGCTGATATCTAATCTGTGACCTGGTTTGCAGCGCTGTGTTTACACTGGGTGTGTTCCTGCACAGACGGAGCTGAGGGCACGCTTTAACAGCTCATATTTCTGCAAATATTTACTGTACTGAGGCGAGTCATGGCTAGACGAAGAGGAGGAGGAGGAGACGGAGGAGGAGGAGGAGGCCAAAACAAGACTTCAGAACTGCAGACTGACATGCCAACACAGCCAGAGGTCAGAGGAAATCTCCTGAAATGAGAACCACAAGATCTCCTGGTGTATTTCCATGAAGAAGCAGAGATAAGAAGAATTATAAAGTGGTTATAAAACACCTGAAGAGGGCTGTGTTCATGAGACCCTCTGAGGACGAGGCTCTGAACTCTCAGGAGAAAGTCTGAAAGAAAGTT
>VMKM01004407.1:0-17431 GCA_008360985.2 Macquaria ambigua | reverse complement strand
ACTGATGGTTACATTCAGGTAAATTTAATACAAAGATGCTGGTGATGAAGGGAGAGAGAAATCAAAAGTTGTTTCTTCAATGCTGCTTTTATTATTATTTTATTATTATTATTATTATTATTATTATTATTATTATTATTATTATTTGTGATGGTGGTGTTCGTACCTCCTGTTTTCATCGGTTAGGATGGGGAAAAAAGGGCCGTTCAGAAAATTAGTAGGATGTATGGACAGACGGTGCAGTCGAGATGTCAACAGATATGAAATGTGAATAAAAGCCAAGTGAATTTGAAAAATGTCTGTAAAACATTCCTTGTGTTTCTTTCCCTTCAGCCTTTGTTGCCTGAAAACTAGGCCCAAGACTCAGTTTGTGTCCAAAAACAACACGGCTAATGATTTTTAGGAATGCTTACTAAAGTATACGTACATATTAAAGTAATCCAAAATACATGTGACACTTAAACAGCCTGACGATTGAACTGGGGTTGATACATTTTCAGCATCTTTAATTGTGTCTGAGGGAGCGTTTAATCTACTGAGGGAGGCCCTGGCGAGGAAAATTGGGCTGTGAAGTATTTTGGCTGTAAGTTCTCCCAATTGTCAAGCGTGCAGTAGTTTCCACTTCAGAAAGTAAACAGCTAATGCACTGCTCATCGGCTCCTGCAGCTGTAAATACAACTCACACTCAGCCACGGAGATATCGATGTGCTCAAAGTCTAAAAGTAAAAACTGCAGGGAACCACAGAGTGAAGAAGCACACATTAGTGAGGCTTGATGTGGTTACAGGCTTCGTATTTCCACCGCACAAAGTGGGATCGGACTCATCAGGTCCAGCTCACCATATCTAAACACACAGGGGACTTGATGTTTGAGAAATCAATAGCAGACAGACGGTGTAATGATGCTCCTGCGTCACTCACGATCCTGTCTGAGATGGATCCAACACTCACTGTCTAACGGGACCACACACGCACGCACTCCTTACCACACACGCACGCACGCACGCACGCACGCACGCACGCACGCACGCACGCACACACACACACTTTGTCTAAGTGCAGCCCGATCATCAACAACTGTATCTATTTTCCCACTCACACACTGACATGAATACTGTATGTGGTGCAGGCCCCAGCAGCTATGCTTTGGTAAGGCTACACAGCAGAGCATCATGTGATTTGCAGCAGAGTTTTGGGTCTGACGACAGGTGGCCATAAACCAACACAGGCTTATTAACACTTCAGTCTAAAGGTGCGGTCAGAGCTGGGTCGTAACCAAAATAGAGGGAGCTAGCCCGGCTAGCGGTCCAACAACAGCAGTCCACAAAGTTGTCAGTTATAGGGCAGCGAAGGCAAATAGTTTTCCATTTTATAATTTGCATCAAAAAAATCCCAATAACCATCACCTTGTAACATCTAATAATAATCAATGATTTGCATCTCAAACACAAATAGGGGGCAGTCTAACAGTGTAACAGACATCGCATGCTGATTAAAATACATTTCGAAGGCAACAACAACAACGACACTTTCATTCAACCATAAATGAAACAGGCCATGGTTTATTGAGTGTTGATAACCTATTAATTACATCTCAAGTCTCGTAGTGCAGCACAAAGCACACATTTGCATATGTGAGTACATTTTTTTTTTTGCCAGACAACATAAGCTGCTGTAACTCTGTCAGCAGAGCGTTCTCACTAACAAATGGGGAAAATGACCACCTGCCCTCGGATACAATCCTAAAACAACCAGTTGTTTACGTATACGGCTGTGTCTCCATTTAACAATGCTGAAAGAAACGGGCCCACAGTTGAACCTAATTACTGACCCATGTTACACAGCTTCTCATCAGACATGTATGTTATTACTCTCCGTCACTGTCGCCTTCCTTCTCTGCTGCTTGTGTTATTTCATCATGCAGTTATAAAACAAGAACATAAACAATCAATATATACTGAATGGGAGTTCAATGACATGACCCCTTTATAGAAATGAATGGGAAGTAAAATCCGGTCTGAAGGCAACATAAAAAGGTACATTTGGACACGTTTCATCACGGTTTACAGGCTAAAAGCCCCCTAACTGATCCTTTCCCTCCAAAGCAGGCCTACTATACTAAAACACAGTTCACTTTTATATCAACATCAAAGTTTTAAATAAATTAGGTATTTAAGCACATGACTAAAATCAAATGTAATCCAAGTTTATATAGATCACATTTATCTCTCTCTCTCTCTCTCTCTCTCATGTCCACGTCTCCACTCTCACCAACAGTTTTCTAAAAAAGCCAAATCTTCCTGAAAGTCCAAACAAAACTTCAACTAAATGAAGGTACAGTCGTGTTTCAACGCTATATATTGCGTGGCAGCCCAGAGGAAAAACTGGAGCAGTTTTTTTTCCTTTCATTTATTGATTATCAGGTGAAAGGACGAGTGACGAAGTTCCAAAAGTAGCAGATCCACAACATAAAGTTAATAAAATACTAAAATAAAAGTCCTGCATTTAACATTTTACTTAAATTTATATAATATAGTATCAGCAAAACACATAATTTTATACTTTATTATATATTATATATATTTATATAATATATATTTATTGTATACTTATCGATTACTCATGATGGAAAATGGCCCCTTGAAACTGTTGTATTATTAAATATTAATATTCATAATATTAATATTATAATATTATTGGATTATTATTACAGATGCATTAACATGCAGCATTTTAATGTTGCTGGTTAAGATGGAGCTCATTTTAACTACTTTATATATATATTTATGTATTTTAATCTAAAACAATACTTCACATTTTCTAAACATATCATATTTGTTATATGTAAAAGGTTCAATATTTCCCTCTGAAATGTAGTGAGTGAATGTAGAGTAGAAGAATAAAGTCAAAGTGTACCATTGTACAATAGTTACTTGCGTCATCAGACAATATTCAAGCTATGAAGACGCCTATAAACTGACAAAATCTATAAAATACTTTGAAAAAGAATAAAACATTTGAACATTACCTTGGAGGAAAACACCCTCTACTGTATCTCAGCCTGCCCACATGCTGCACACACAGACGCTGCTGCTGCATTCATTTCGTTTCACACATTTAACCCTGATGCTCGCTAAAGCAGGAAAAGGACAACAAAGCTGCACTTCTATTCTGGGACTTTGACAGGAAGCTGAGGTGTGAAGAGTCCACAACACATTTGTCTCCTGCGGTGGGCAGTTTGCCTTCAGAGTGAGTCCAAGTATTTCTGATTAACAAATTATTTAGAGAAATCAGCAGTGCTGTTCTTCAATATTTTGCCTTTCTGTCATCAGTTTTGACATAAAAAGTGACTCACTGAACAAATGTGCTGAGAGAAACAAACATTATGAGATGCAAAGGTGGTTGAATGAGCCAATGCAGATAAAACTGTTGACCATGACTGCGACCATCTGGGTCTGCATGGGCCTTTTTGGCTCAGGCTCTGCTGCCACATCTACAGTACTTTCACTGTACTGATACAAACCCTGAATAAATTAGAGGAGAGAGGAAACTCAATGTTTTTGCCTTAAAAACAACAGGAAAATGTCCCATTGATTCAGGAAGTAATGATAGAGCAGAAAAAGCTTATTTCAAGAATTTGTTGTTTGTAGCCTTCACACACGCTCGCTCACATACACGATGACTACAGGGCCTCAACTCCTACAATTAATCAAACACACTGACAAAACACATTTCCCCCAGCATGCAGCAGTGAGGAGGTGTGTGGCTGGTTTCCAGAGAAAAAGGGATGAGTTGAAACAAATGGGAATAAACAGGGATGACAAGGAAACAAAGTCCTTCCTGAGCCCTGATAGCAGGGTTCATGTCACTGTTAATGGTCGACCGTGTCACACATGTGTTGGTGAGAGCAAACATGTAGGAATGTGTTGTGTGTGCACGTTTTTTAAGTATAATGTACTCCACAAATAGCTCTAGAAAACACATACATCCTCTTATCACAAGCAAACACACACACACACACACACACACACACACACACACGTCTGTTCTTAGCAAGGCTGCTACTGACAATTACTGTCATTCAGGTGTTAATTCAATTTCAAATTTTTTCAAATTTATCATTTTATGATTGAATTTGAAATTATGTCAGAAAATAGTGAAGAATGCTCAGCAAAATTTTCCAGAAGCGATGTCTTCAAATTGTTTGTTTTGGCCGACCAACAGTCCAAAGACATTCAATTTACAATCATATAAAAAACAGAGAGAAGCAGCAAATCCTCACATTCAAGAAGCTGGAACCAGCAAGGTCTGTTTAAATGATTAATCGATTATCAAAATTATTAGTAATTTAATAATAGAAAGCCTGTGTTACAAACTGAGGGCGTGGAATTTAAAAGAAAATATAATTTACCAGTCAGGAAGAGTAATGAAAGATGCTATTAAGTTAGATCATATAAGATCCAGTATTTTTAGACCATGACCTATACTGAGGCTAACAATCAGGATATCTTGACCTCTGCTCCTTTGATTTTTAGCATTCTTTTTTGAAATCTGTCTCTTGCAAGTCCCCTATTTTACAGAAGTGCAAACACTTCATTTTAATTTAGTGTGGGTCAACTAATTAGTTATTTGAGTAGTCATTTGAGTTGTGACATTCACTGGCAATAAAAGACTTGATGGTGAGCGATGCAGATTACATGTAACTGAGTAAAAGTACAGTAAGTTGACATGAAAAAATATTTTCTCTTGCTTAACTGTTGAGTTATGTGGGGGGGAAACTATGTGGTGTGTTATAAAAGCCATATTGAGTTCCCCATAAAGCCAGTATTACCATAAAATAATTACACAAATGGGCTGTTTCCATCTCAGTTACCATCAGTAGCCTACAATCACCATCTGGACACATGAGTTTGCCCAAATCACCCAAACAACAGCAATGACCTGGAAGGGGGATACATACACGCACAAAACCACAAGACCACTTTATGTAAACCAACATGAAAGCATCACAATGCACATGCTGAATAACAACACATAAGAAAAAAAGCTCAACCACAACAAAAACCTAATTTCAAAAACAGCCATTTAGAACTAGCATTCAGCAGATGACAAGTTTTCACAAGCAGATCTGCAGGACACAAACCCAGCAGCAGCCTCTGTAGCCTTACTGCTAGCAAACAAGCAGCCGAAACATCAACTCACAATGTAGCTACATGTTAGCAAAACCAGCGAGTACTTAGCTTGATGAAGTGAAGAGAAGAAACTGTCTCTCGGCGGAGAATAAATCCTTTCACCTCAGTAGAGACACCGGGAAACATGTCTACATCCATAAAGTGCGAGTTTGTGGTCCAATACAAACATGTTGATATGATCACATTGTTCGGGGGTTAGCTTGCTGGTGGAAATGCTACATAAACAATGGCAGGTGTTTTCAGGTGAACATGTTTAAATGACCCGCCTCGTTTCAGAGGGTGCGTTTGATTTGTGTTTCGGTGATAGTATGGCGTTAAGTGTTTGATTTCTCCTCCTGTTTAATTTCCAAAACCTAACTTGTAGCTCACTCCTTTGGCTCCAAGTTTGTCTAAAATAAAAGGCATGAACGCATCATAATGAGATGCAAAACTGACTGTCTCATACAAGATGACAGTTTATAAAACACATGGCAACCATATCAGATATAAATCAGTGTTGCTGTTGACGAATATTTCGTTTTTAAGTTAGTCCAGCTCTGGTTTGACTGATGTAGCAAGCTTAACAGGCAGAATTAAAGTGAAGAAGAAGAAAAGGAAGAAGAAAATAAGAACAAAAGAAAAGAAAGAAAGTTAGGAAACTACAACCTAAGAAAAACACCACTTTGCATACATGAAGCTTATTGCAAACTAAAAAGCCAGTCTGAGGCTCTCTATATATTTCTCTACAGCAGGCGGGTCCATTACAGTGTTATTGAACATGTGGTGCTCATCAGTTAAAAAGGCACATTAAGCTACTAATTAGCCGATTGTATTTCTTCATCCTCAGGGATCTGCTGAGTGAAGAAATGATTAGTCAGCTGTTGTGAGCAGGCAGCTAGAGCTCACAAGCTCTGTGCACTTAGTGTAGGCCAGTCAATTAAAAGCTTTGTGGCATTGATTTAAAATCCACATACTGAGGTTTATACAACAACGGAGTTTTTGACTTCTTAACTTCAATATTGTTAATGTGATGATTGTCAGACAGGACCTTTACGTCAGAAAAGTGTCGATTCCAAAAACTAAATATTGTTTCTTGCAGTATATGAAATAAATGCAGTTACGTTAAAAGTCACGTGAGAAGTATTAAACAGTATATTCTCAGGAATAAAATTGAAGACATGAAGACGGCAGGTCAGTGTTAGTGTTAGAGTTGTGTGATTGTTCTTCACATGTGCCTGAACACATTCTGCCTTCAAGACAATTAATCAAATCTTATTAAAAGGTGAAACAATGCCATTTGTTTTCTTTATTTCCAACACATTGCAGGATATCTTTCATAAACTAAACTTGCAGCCACATTTGATGGACAAAGAATAGTTATTTTTCTTACTTCCGATGTTGCGGGAGAGGCTTTCATTCACCATCACTTTTACACTATTTACATCTTTCTTTTTTGTGTTTTTTTGTCTAGATGTATTAAATTTAGTCTCAATTGACTATTAATTAATCCTTCCACCAGCAGAGGTCAGTAATACTCCACAACTGAGTTGGACCCTGTTGGATCTCCTGTATCTAAACACACATAGATTAAATTGATATAGTTTCCCAAACTCTTAAAGTACCAGGAATTTTTATTTTCATTTAAGTTTGCTATTTTTGGGCTTTTTTGCCACTGAGGACCAATTTTCACTGATGATCATACATTTTAACATGATGCTTGTTATCCAATGAATTTCTCTTGTCAAATTAAAAGCCTGGGAAAAATCTAAAGGTGTATTTTTCTTCCCATATTTTTTGGGATCTTTCAGGGAGTCCAAAACAGCTCATTTCAAATGTGCGCACATACTGTGCTGCAGACTGTTTCTTGTAGCTCTAATAAAGGTAATGAATTGAGGTCAAATGCTGTTATGCAGCATTGTCTTACGTTCACTTGTACAACACTTTAGACATGGCAATGTTTTTCTTCAGGAGCCTTTTGGTAATTTAGGTCAGAACTGATGCTGAGCTCTGAAAAATACACACTAAAACACATGCATTTTCTTTCTTTGTGTTAAACAAGTGCTGTGGTGTACCATGTGGCTCTGAATATGGATTTTCATTTATCCCATTACAGATCAGGCCTTTTTTTTGGGCCCAGAAATACAAACACTCTGAACAAATTCAGTAATGTCATGTAAATCATAGCCCCTCTGTCTATGTAAGCTTATTATGTAAACAAATAAAACACCCAGTCAGCTTGCTCCAACATCTAAAGACAGCTTATTAAATTATGTAAGTCTCTGAGTTTGCACGCACACACACACACAGACCACAAAAGATGTCTAGAGTCTAAAACAAGTCTTTATTGGTCAATATACAGAGAGCAGTGGGATGACCACTAAAGAGAGAGAAATCCCAACCATTTGGTTTACAAAAAGAAAAAGAAACGGATATATAAAATAACTGTCTTGAACATTTTTACAGGGTTTGTTTTTATATGTAAAAGAATCTTTTTCTCTTTAATCTTTCAGAAGCACAATATGACAAAGGGGGGCGAGGGAAACAAGGCAGTTGTTTCACAATGATGACATCACGATCACAGGTGCTCAAAGGCCAACAGAGGGAGGGGGCAAGGTGAGCAGGAGACGCATCAGGTAGAGAGCTCAGAGGGAGTAACAGCCACTGATACTGTCTGGACATGAACAGGTGAGAGAGGATTTCTCTGAGTAGAAATGGGAATGTCAAAGGAGTTACTTTTGTCTGAGCAAGTTTACTTAATCTGCAATAACGATGGTACAAGATGGAATTAATATCAACAACGTTTCCACTTCTGCTTGTAGTTCTGGTGAAGTTGTGCAGGAGTGGCCACCTGATAAATAAACAATCACTCTGCTTCTTTTCTCCAGCATTTAGCTCTGTGGCTCTTCACCTGACTTTAAAGGGGCGAGTTTGGAGAGTTTTGGAGTTTAAGAAGACCTGGGGCCGATTGTACAAACATATTTTAGCCTGTTCTGTAGTTGTTAGGACTTAATTTTGCTCTCAGATTAGTCTGATGCAAGATGAAGAAATGAGAAGGGAAAGAGGTTTTTGAGTCTGACTGACGAGCTAGCAGAGATACTGAATCCTGCCACGTTAGCAAACCACATGGTCTCAGCTGTGCTACAGGTCTGTACTGTGTGGAGATTTTATGCTACTACTCGAAGTTTTTTCTATTGTTTCACTCTTGGCTGAATTTCCCCAGTAAAATGTCCCTGTGACTGTTGAATTCTTCTGGAAGGAAAACATTTTCTGCTGAGTGAACGGAGCTGAGTGGTTTGACACAGGTGCTCGGTCAGCCATGTTTCTTTTAGTGACTAGGCACTGAAGTCAGGATGTCTCTGCCTCTGTTGCAATTTTGACCCTTTTTTTCTCAAATCTGTCGCTCATAAGTCCCCCAACATTATGGACGTGCAATGCTAAATGGCTGGAGTACCCCTGTTTCTGTGTGCTGGTCTTTTATATTGGGCCCAAAATTGCATAGAGGGCTCCCTTTACAATGGAATTAAAAACAAAGGGACGACAGGATACAAGTAGCATACAGTAACATCTCTGTATGATTTCATCTGCTGAAAAAAGAAAGATAACTGATCTAACCCTAAACAGCAAAGGCTACAATAGGCCACAGTATGGATAGATTTGGTACACAGACAGATGCAAACAAACAGGCTTTAAAAAACCACCAGCTCTTTGGTTTCTAAGAGTATTTGAACTACAATCAACTGTTTCCATTAGCTCACTAGCTGATGGAGCAGTGATCATTTTAGCTTCAAAATACTTTTGAGAAACCAAAGGTGGAAGATATTAAACATAACTCTGTTTTGTATATAAATCAGGACAAATGTGGGATGTTTATGGTAAGAGACAACATATCCAGGATCTTGTTTCTCTTCAGTGTCTAGGCAACAGAAGCACAGCACTGTGATGTATTTAGAGAAACTCAGAATTAAAGGACAGAAAAGTGTCTGGTTTGAGCTAAAAATGACAACAGAGGATATACACTGAGTGACAGTACATCTATGTTATACCTAGGAATTATATTAAAAAAGTGTATGGATACATGAACTAATGGATATGTATATGGATACGCTGCTAAATCTGTGTTTAAAAAAATAAACGACACACAAAACCAATCTGAGGACACATGTAATTGCAAATATTAAATGTTGGGATCAAAGCCCACATTATCTTTGTGTTCATGTAAGAAATGGAGAGAATTTGTCACTATATTTAAGATCCGACTCATGTTTGTTGCAGAGTTTGGATTCAATCTTATCAGTAAAACTCCAGATAATTCTGCACATATGAGAGGACTGTGCTTGTTTGATATTCATCTTTTGCTTCACTGACTGTGATGTGAACAATGTGCATACAGACAATGTTTTCCAACACTGTTGGACTGCAGCTGATTCTGTAGTTCTGACTTTGTCCAGCGGAGGGAGATGTTTCATTAAAAACGACAATGTGGGAAGATTCAAAGTAGTTTTTTTTTCCAGCAACAGATTGTAAATAATTTTATCAGAGATTTTGTTTCTGTGTGTGTGTGTGTGTGTGTGTGTGTGTGTGTGTTAGAGGGGAGGGAGAGGGGAGAGGGAGAGAGAGTGGGGGAAAGAGGTTCGAGAGGAGAGAGGGAGAGAGAGGGAGAGAGAGGGAGAGAGAGAGAGGGAGAGAGGGGGGAGGGGGAGAGAGGGAGAGAGGGAGAGAGAGAGAGAGAGAGGGAGAGAGGGGGGAGGGGGAGAGAGGGAGAGAGGGAGAGAGAGATGAACAGAGAGTTTGTATGTGCAGGCATATGTTAATATGTGTGTATGTGTGGTCAGTATGTTATGGAGGAACTGTCCCACTCTAGTTTTCCCTTCTGCTTCCTCTCTTTCACCTCTTCTCTCTCGTCTTCTTCTTCCTCCTCTTCATCTTCATCACTGTTGTCTGACTCGGCACTCGTCATTCCTCCCACCTGTTCCTCATCCTCTTCTTCCTCATCCTCACGTTGTTCTTCTTTTGCCTCTTCATCATGCGCCTGAGCTCCTCTTATGTTCTAGAAAACAAAACGTGAAGGTCACCACAGATCCCAAAATGTTCAGTTTACAAAGGCAACAAATGCAGTTGAGCTATTTGTAAGATAAATCATCTTCTACCCTCCATTCAGCCTGTCCAGTCTTTAGATGGACGGCCTTCAGGCATACCGAAGGAATAAAACAGCCACAAATTCCATTGAAAATGTCATCTAACCTCCATGGGGTTGACAGTGATGGTGAGTGCAGAGTTGTCCCAGTCTTCCTCAGGGTCTTTGACCCCGTCTTCGTCTTCTCTGGACCCCTCCTGATGTGTGGCGTGGATCCTATACACGCCGATCACCACGATCACCACCAGGGCGGCGATACAAACCACAATAACTACCGTGGCTGCTGGAGGTGCTGCTCCTGGAGGAAAGTAGAGAGGCCAAAGATCTATATTATATTATATTATGCAGTTTGCTGTGAACCGCCTGCCTTCTTGTCTCCCTGTTTTCATTTAGCTTTTTGCTTCTACTTCAGTATTTTGCTCTAAATTTACCTCTTTGTTTAAAGTGTAACTCCACCCTCAGATTCTGCTAGAACCCTCTCTCCCAGCAAATTTAAAAAATGCCACGAGTGAGATACGGGGGAGACTGACTGACATTGATTCTGAGTCTTTTTTTATATAAATGTCGTGACGTAGACAGGTCCCAACCGGTTGACTCTGTCAGCACTGGCCTCGCAGGTTCAGGGCTGATTTGAAACAGTAGATGGCGTGTTGAGCCATTTTGAACCCATGAAATGCCAATTTTTATACATTTGGTAAGAAATGTCAATATTAACACCAGCATTGATGCGTTTCATCACAGTACAACTATATCATTTAGTTTACAGCTCAAAAACACGTTTAAGTGTGCAATACCTCTTTAAACAATGGTTTAAATAATTATGCAAACATATTTATGGTTATACAACTGAGTCTACACATTCATGGCTGTAGATCTGACTGTTGGTGTCCATTACGATCATCCACTGCAGTGAAAGTGGATCTGAGTCCAACTACTGTGCAGAAAGAACAGTAAAGTAGGTCTAAGCTGAACCTGTAGGAAGGAAATCTAATAGAGGTTTACATATATGGACTGTTAGGATAACTGTTAATGTTCACCTTGTTGTATTTGTCTTAGGAAGCAGGTGACAGAAAAGCAACTGGTAAAGAATAGGTGCGTGATCAATCATTTAAAACATTTATCAGCTTTACAGCACAAAAGTTTCACCACAGAATACAGTTCAACTACATGTGCAGCTTACCTGACATGTGGGAGTTGAGAGTGTGTATCATGAGTGGGTGATGGACGGGTCTCATGTACTGAGGCTGGGCGGCCATATGATTGACATGTTCCACGGGTGCCGAGTGGTGAAGAACACTGACCTACAGAGGCAGAACAAAGACCATTATCCTCAGGAAGAAGAAGGAAGATGATCATTTGTGCAACCACAGAAATGATCAAAAACAAGAAAATAAAAAGACAATGTGGCATGGATGATGAAGAAAGAAAAAGGAACTAACTGAGCATGGGAAAGTGATCAATATTTGATAACACGTTAAAAACAGATGGAGTAAAGAAAGGAGCAAAAAAAAAAACATGACAGGGACTAGATAAAGAGTGCAGGACATGAAGAGAACAAGAGAGTGAAAAAGAGTTTGGCGATTGAAAGACATCAAACTGACCTCCAAACTGAACTCGTTGCTGGTGTAACGTCCGTTGAGTTCGGAGCAGGTGAGTCTGAACCTTCTCTCGCTCAGGGTGGCAGGTCGCCAGTTCCTGTAGCGCACCTGTCTCAGTGCCTGCTCATAGTGGGCCATGGAGTCCACACCTTGTAACACACAGGAAAAACAAGTTACACATCAGCCTAAAATATGTCATGTAGCACTGTGTGTCAGTCTGTAACTAACACCTTTACAGCTGTCTCACTGCATAGAGTGAACGTCCATCTTATTGCCGTATAAAGGGCACGCCATTTTTAGAGACATTCTTTAAGATTTGAAGGTGGTGTTAGCCCCACTACCATATATTGATATTCCAGAGGTGGAGTTGGTGGCATCCAGGTGTTTTCCCAACAAAGCACTGTGATGAATCTCCAGACTCTCTCTCTCAGGATTCAGTTCATCCCCAATTACCAGCACGTCACAGTAGTCCAGGTTGTGCATCACCTCCATCACACCTGGTCTGCGGGCTGCATACATGGATACCAAATGACAGAAAAATGAGTTATTTAAAATGATAATATATCAAATATTCTGTGCACATAAAGGCGAAAAAGTTTGAAAAAGTTTTCACTCAGAAGAAAAAACACATTTTCTGTAGCATTAACTGAAACATTACAACAAGGCTGGTATGACATGAGAGCATCCTAACAACACAGGCCGCCTCTCCACTCACATCCACCGAAGCTGTCGCCCTTCATTACTGTGCTGGTGATATGAAGCTCTTTGAAGGGTGCCACACCCAGCGGGCCCCGCAGGTCACCGGCAGGCCTGACGAGTCGATTAGATCCTGTAATGGTGATTCTCGGTTCACTGGGCGGCAGGACCATAACTACCGCCTTGATGTCTGGGATGGAGAGACACGTGTCCTCCCCGAAACACCTGACACACACACACACACACACACACACACACACAGAAGAGAGGAGAGAGAGGTTACAGGCCGTGACAGCACCAGTCTTACTGCTTCACTGCTGATTTGTCTTGATTGAACTGTATTTGTGGCATTTTCTGTCACAAATAATGATCATAAAATGCAAAAAATACACTTCTTGTTAGTGAGAAATAAAGCTTTTTAATATTGTGGATGGAGGAATACTGTTGTACCCACAGATTATAGGAAAACATGGACAGACTCACTCTGTATAATATAGAGAAAATGATAGACAAGATACGTTTTCAGGGCCTTTAAATTGCATGACTCTGTTAGTCCTATAATTTTCCACTAAGGGATGATAACTAATTACCACTTCTAAGATTAGTTGAGTGTCAGAACAAGCTGGAGATCCCCTTTTACCCCCTCATCAACACCTGCCAGTTGTTTTAAAAATATATACAGATGCATGTTAATTTTAAGGATTTCGTTACATGTTTTTGATGATTGTGGATAATGTGAATATCGCTTACTAGTTCCCAAAGCTAAAAAAAAACACATAACCAAGACTTCTATCTGTTTGCCCCAAAAGTGATTGTCTTGTTTTCAGTTACGGACAGAAAATGTTCACTGTACTTGTTGATGAGAACGTTACTTCATGGATCCTGAAATTATTTGGTATTTGCTTTGGTATCCCCATTTATTCTGAAGAATGTATTGCATGTACAGTATGTATATTTGGTTAAATTAAAAAAAAAAGTAGTTTCACCTCATGTCCTGGCAATCTGATTTATTGTCCTGAGCTGTTTCAATATTATTTAACAGTAACAAAATACCCATCTTTTCTGCACTTCAGTAGGTGAACCTTTTCAAGTAATTACTATTACTGTGTCAGAAAAGTCCAATTTAACAGCAAAGAAAAGTTACACAAGTGAAGCATCACTTAAAGGTTTGAGGTGAGTGCAATTAGCCCTGACCTCTGCTTTCTTTCACCCATACGGGAATAAATCTCCAAAAAGGAAAAAATAATCCATTTGAAAATAAGCATAAAGACGGATGTTAGCTTAACCCAGGCATGTTTGAAATGCTAAACCCACTGACCCTGTGAATACTGAAGAGGCAATTATCACTAATTACTCCTGCTACTAGTCAGGACTTGTGACACACAGCACAAACACAACATGTTGAAAAAGAATTTAAAAAATATCAACAATGTGTAATGGGACTACATGTTATCGTTTCTGCTTCAGTCACAGACTGCAGATTCAACATATCTGCTGAGCGTATGGCGGATCTATCTGTCTTTATCTCGAGGGGAGCTGTGAAGTGTTGTTCAGAGTTAGACAGCCTCTATTGCTGCTCCTCGAGCTCGCTTCACTTTATCGACCAGCACACGTCTAAGCTGATTTGACCGGTCTGCGTTTGCTGCTCAACAAATGAACAGGCGCTGGATGGGTGTGGAGACGGGAGCAGAGACGGGAGCAGACACACAAAGAATATGCTGCAAGACACATGAACAAGCACTCACCTGCACACACGCAGCATACACCTAAACACACACTAACTCGCACACGTGGGAACAAAAGTTGTGTGAGGACGAACAAATACTTTAAGACAGACACACACTCCATCACACACAGATGCAATCAGGCATGTTGCGTTCAATGTGATTTTGATTTTTTGAGAAGGACCGGGTCAGCTACAGTATGAGACCTGCAGGCGAAATCCAAATCAGGACTGGGATGCATCAGGAATTTATTTACAGTATGAGCTTGTATGCAAGTCTGTAGCTGTCAGTCAAAGTCATTGTACATACAATGGCTCCAAGAAATGAAGTATTTTTCTTTGTCATTCTGTTGTTAAAGGTACACTAGGTATTGTGTTGTTTTATGACTGACAGTTTACAGTATATACAGTACTTATATGGTTATATCATGTGTTTCTGATTACAATCCAGTTATGCCAGCAGAAGAACGTTAATGAGTCAGTTAATTATTACCTGTGCATTTACATTTTCATATTTCCTGTGTGTGAATGGAGATTTTGGCCTGATGGTGGCATTAATGAAAATGTCACAGGGGGGTCACCAAAAAGATTGGTATTAATCCTTTGAATATCCACAGCAAATATCAAGGAAATCCAGCCATTTTCAAGCTATGTTGTTGTGGATCAAAGTGTTTGTAATTTGATTTCACAACAATGTGCGTAGCAGTTGTCAAGATATTTCGCTTTTGACAAATGTTGGCCAAACAGACCGACTGACATCACCGTCTTTGGGATCGGCGGCTATTGGGCAAAGTGGAGTCAATTCAAATCAAATTACACCCAGAGATGGACACACAGAAGGACACTCAGAGAAAAACAGACAGAAAATGAAAGAAAGAAAAAAGAAAGAAACAAAACGCAAGGAAACATAGACACTAGCAAGATGGTCTTTCTGTTCACCAGAAGGCTTAATGTCCTTAATGGCCAGCTGGTCTGTTCAGTGGTTTAATAGTTTTTACTCTAATGATCCATCCTTTGCCATCTCACTGGGACTTCTGTGGCTTAAAGACAAAGACAGACACAACACATCTGACAGAGCCTTCCTTTAATACTTTAACCACCTCTCCTCTGGCTGTTTGTAGCTTATGTGACCATCTACTGGACTGAAGTTGACCAACTTGTTTTATGCATCATGTATGCATCATTTCACATTAGTGCTCATTAGACCTCACACTTTATTCAACAACGATAGCTCCCTCAAAAAGTAATACCTGCAAAATGGGCTTCCTTAATGATCACTACCAAGATGCGTGTCATGAGGAGTTAAAATCTTAACCTGCAAAGTATCTGGTAGCTATTCGTTTCCATTTACAGCAGCAGTGCTCAGTTTCATTTAACACAAAAGAGGAAGAAGAAATCAAACAGCATGGACCTCAATGAAACATTAAATGTGCAGCCGCTGTGCACATCAAACAGGTCCCTGTATCTCCCAGTGACCCACTGAATGTATGAAGCAAAGCAGATATCGAATTGTCTAATGTTAGCTAATGCAGGGTGATACACAAGAGTTATATCTACTGTACCATCCCACTGTACAGCCTGTGTAATGATATACCTCACAGACAAAACCTACTTTAGTCAGGGTAACCTAAATATACAAATAAAGCCACAAGCCAAACACACACACACACACACACATGCATACGCACAAACAATATGAAGCAGCAGATCTGTACTTCACAACGATATCTCGAAGGTCGAATGGATCTTTGTAAATACAATGGCAATGATACAACACAATAGAAAAAGATGAAACTAGTAGTATTTATTAGTTGGAGAGTGAACAGGGAAGTACTATTTTATACCGTAACTATGGTGGCATAGTGTCATGGCAACAAACTGTGTCCTTTGGCGGTTTCTCACTTGAGTGACTTGTCCATTTTGAGAGTAAACTTCAATGTCTGAACCTGATCTAAACATCACCGAAACAGAAAATCTGTGCCAACAGGAAATCTAAAAACCTTCTGAGGTGGTAAACAGCAAAGAGAACGGACTTAGATGTGTTTTTGAACAAGGCCATTAACTCACAACTGCCCAGTGACGGCGACTGAACTGGACAGAAAAAATGTCAAAGCTGGAGTGAAAATGCATCCTGCAAATAATATATGTGCACTTACTGTACTGTGGTGGTGATGTGCAGCCGGCGGAGGCCTGGAGTAGGGAACTGGCGAGAGTTAATGTAGGAGACTTTGGTCATGGCTGTGTTGATGCTGTCCAGATCCTCTCCTTCCACCACCAGCACAGACTGGGCGGGGTTAAAATGGAACTGGACACACAAACAAACAAACAAACACTATTTGTCCTCAAAGAAACCCACAGAGATTCAGATGAGCACTCCAATATGACTTTTTAATATTGCCACAAGACGCCCTTCTTCAGCGTGTATTCTGGCAATTTCACAATCAATATACACAGGTGAGGTTAATTATAGGTGACCGCAACCAACACAACAACAAGTACATGCCAACAGGGGGAGCCACAACCTTTCATTTTGTTAATTTTAATGGATTAATTGCATTGAAGCTCACACTTATCTGCACCTTGCTGAGTGTGCGCAAAGTAAGAAATTGAGTATGTTCAACTCAATGTGGACTCTCTTAATATCAAAGGATGTGTGTTATGCAATAGCATGTTAGCAAATGATACTTTTAGATGAAAAACATCAGCCTGTACTGCTTAAAAGTGACACATGAGTCCTGAACTTCTTCTATAGTACCACTAAGGTGGTTAGCAGTTACTATACTGCCAACCAAAGGCTGAAAGTGTGGAGTGTGTGTGTGTGTGTGTGTGTGTGTGTTGGAAACACTGCCTCCATTTTTTCCACGCACCTTGATGTCCTTAGCAAGGCTTTCAAGGGAGTTAATATCAAGGCCTTCTTTGCAGGCCTGCAAACAGGAGATAACCTTCTGGGTTTCAATGCGGCCTGGTCGGATTGTCAGACCTGACAGGCTGCCATGGAAATACTGGGTGAACCTCGGGGTCGCGACCTCGCCACCTAATGGGAGAGGAGAGAGTGAGATATGAGAGGGTTAAGGACAGAAGTGGAAAGGAGGAGAGGAGAAGTGGAGCAA
>VMKM01004406.1:0-17452 GCA_008360985.2 Macquaria ambigua | reverse complement strand
TATATATATGTATGACTATCCACACTATAAGTGACCAAATCATTTGTATTTCAGCGTTAGAAGTTTTTCAGTTTATCTCACTAAAGTTTATGTATTCAGTTCCACCAGAAGGTCAAGCTCTCTTCTCTCCTCTTCCTCCTCACCCCGATCCTCCCCCCAGTATCTTTGGGACTCTCCTAGGTCCAACATTCCTCGCCTCCTCACCCCGGATTCTGAATCAGAGCTGTTGTGTGATAAGGTGACCTTGTGTACAGAGCCACCGGTCCTGGAAATCCACAACCCTCCCCCTGAGGCCCTGCCAGCGCCCTCATCAGGCCTGGAGCCAGACAGCAGGTCGATTTAATCTCTGATGCTACATCGGCTCATGTGTTACATTCATGTTTACAAAGCGTGCATAATAATGTGTGGTGTAATTTGTTGTCAGCAAGTTAATTAATAAATGAACCTTCCCCTTGATGTTTCCAGTGGCAGACACAGTCGTCAGGACAGCAGCGGCAGCGGAGACTCTGGAGTTTACTCCACAGGGGGCAGCTCCAGTCTGCAGCAGCCCAACAGCAATCAGGGGGCCGAAGGTTCCTGGCAGGGCCCTTTTGACATGGAGCAGGTGAAGATGCAGGACATGGCTCCAGGACTCAAGAGTCTTCTTCTGACCGTAGACGAGGGCATTGTAGACATGTGTGTCTGAAGGCTTGCATGCCAAGAGACGTTTGTTCAGAAGAGCATAAAGCGAGGATGATATTAAGGAAGAATGTGGAAAATGTGCAGTGTGCCTTTTCTCCAGCTGTCACTGTGAAACAAGGAGAAGGAAGTGTCGTGTCTGTTAACAAAAAACAAACAAAACTGATCTGCTGTGGTGTCACTCAGTGTTTCCAACTTCCAAGGAGGAAGGGTGGGGTCTTCACTGTTGACACATCTCTCTCTACAGATGCTTTTGAAGACCTACTTTTTCGTACTTTTTGGTACCATCCAATTCCGTGCTGATTTAAGTATGTCGTGCATTCCCTTCACCTCGTCTTCACTGTCTTAACCCTGCATTCATGCTGTGAGGGGTTGACAGGTCACTCTAATCTGACTGAATATGGGTGAGGATTAGAGTGCATCTGTGTGCCAGTCTGCATTAGGGCTACAGCTATCGATTATTTTAGTAATCGAGTATTCTACCGATTATTCCATCGATTAATTGAGTAATCGGATAAGAGATACTTTTGCCTTATTAAAGAGCAATAGTAAATTCACAAAAGAGAAAAGAAGACAGGTCTCTTAAAATGAACAACTAATTGGTTTCCTTCTTAGAGAAATTATTTTTAACCCTTAAATTGCATATAATATCTGTCAAAACCAAACCTATTTAGTGCTTTTAAAGTGCAAAACATTTTGCGAAATTCAAAAACAAATAAAAAAATTAAATAAAACGTAATCACATTATTAGGAAACGGGGGAGCACAGAAATACACCCAATTGCCAGTTTATTTGGTGCACTTATTGCCAGTTAAGGGTAAGACCTACTGACAAAGTGATATGTAGAATTCTTCACTTTAACATTTTGCTAAAATGTCTGTGTCTTGATTTAGAACTGGAGCAGAGAAATCCACTTTAAACAGGGTAGTTTGAGCTAAACAGTGATTTCTTTTTTTTTTTTTTCTTTTTTTTTACATTAACAATATTTCAACATAGTTGACAGTTTCCTTTACAAGGGGTTACAATATTCATAAGGGCTTATATATACGAACAATTCAACATGAAAATATGTATAAAAATAAATCAAAACGTTGAAATAATGATCTCACTGCTGAAAACAACCAACGTAAATGACACAAAAATATCAAAATAAAACAGGAGTAATATGTAAGTTCACCTTATCACCGTATCAAAACATTACATTTCCAGAGTATCTTGTCTCATTTTAAAGAAGTCATTAGATTACCTTAGGGTATCACCCAGTACCTTACTAAGTATATGACCCTTCAATTATCCATCCCAACGTCCCCCCATTACCTCCATTAGTGGTGTCCATCTTTCCATAAAGAGTTCCCTCTGTACCCTCTGATTTCTGTTGATATCCAACAATCCATGTAAAAAAATACTTCCATCCAGTTTCAGAGTGAAGTAGTTCTGTGTTGTGTTTTTGTGTCTAAAACAAAAGAGAGGAAGGAGTTAGGAATTCATTTCTGTCCTTTTGTTTTTCTGTTTCTCATCTAATCAGCAAAGAAATTCAATATGATTTAATACCCAGTGTGTGCATATGATATGCATGTGTCTCTGAGAGAAGCATGTATTCATTTTAACACAAGCATTTGCATACCATTTGTATTCTACCGTTTATGGTTCTTATAGAATCTTGGTGCCATAAGTTTTGTTTGTTCTTATGAAACATTTTATTTATATCAAAGATTCTTTCCTCATATTTGTTATCGGGACATATATTATTTCCCCCTCTGTTCATCTTCCATGCTTGGTTTTATGTTTTGAGGGAGAAACGTGGTTGTAACAGAACTTGTATCTGCACGCTTACAGTTCTCCATGCAGGCCCAGTTATTCCTGCGTGTTCACATCAAAGTTTTACCTCTCACATTTATCTAGATCAATTATAGTGTGACTTCACATTCAGCAAAGACAAGAAGCTTAGCAAACTTATTTTGTGAATAAATATAGCAGGGAGAGGTTGTCTGTGCTCTGTGTACTTGTACAGTTTATGAAACAGCTTTCATTGTTTTCATCGGCTTTATAACAACAAATATGAATTGCCTTTTCCTGAATCTGCAATGCTAGGATGTATGGGTGATATTTTGAGGCTGCAAACGTTGTAACGAAATACACAAAATAGGAACAAATTGAACTGATCTGCATTAGCATGTGAACAAGACAAATATTAATTCAAAGTTTTCAAAGACCACAAAATGCACAATTGATTATACTTTTGGACAATTTATTCAATGTAAAAATCTTGTGAATCACTCTGCATTGCCTCAACATCTTGCCCATCACTGTCTATTGTAACATCTGTTAAAATTGTATATAAGCATATTGTGTAGCAGTGTACTGGTGATGTCCGTGTATGTTTCTGGTCTCACATCCACCAACTATTGCATCCACTGCAACCATGTAAATGGACAATCATAAAAATGAAATAAATCATACACACAAATGCTGTTCACTGTTAAACCTGACACATTAATCTAAGGGTTGAATTATCTGTGTTAAAGAGTCCATTTACCCAAACTCAGGGCTGTAGTACTCGAGTCTGGTCTCAGGACGTTTTTTTTCTGTTATCTTGTCTGGTGGGTGTTTCTACGCGGACTTGTCTCGGCCTCAGCTTCTCTCAAAGAGATGCAAAATTCCATAATATCACAACCTTCCATTTACACATGGAAGTAATGCAAATTTTCTAAGTGTCTCATGGCATGTAAAAACCAACACTCCTCAGTTGGGACATGAAGTTTATTGCACAAATGTGTGAAAAAGATATAAGATGTACATTGTTACCTTGTGTGGTAGAAAAAAATGACATTCAATATGAAGATATGAATGGTTTCTACCTGATCATTGTTAGCTAACACAAGGAGCCTCAAGGGCCTTCACTCGTGACCAGCTGTGTGTGTTGGATGTTGATAGTCCGGTAGTCTATCTCATGTTCAAACTTGTTCTATCAGACACTGTGTCTGACCTGCATATCACATATGACGTGTTGTATAATGGCTTTATGACATAGAAGCTGAAGACAAGTAAGATACCTTAGGTTTTTAGTGGAGACATGAAGTTTTCATTCTTCTATTCACCAAAGTGAAGACTGGACAGAAGTACAAGTTTTCATCATCACCTTGTAACACCATGCAAGAATGTCTCATTTCTAATACTATGTATTTTTTCTCAGTTATAATAACGACTTTAGCAAATAATGCAGCATTTCTGTTGTTTCCTGTTCCCATCACATTTCAAACTTTTCTAAATCCCACAGACTGTACTGAGTGGTGCGTTATATACTACTACTATTATACACAGTTGAATCTTACTGTGAACAACACTGAGAACAGTATGAATATTGTTTGATCAATATAATCAATTACAAATATTTAATGTCAATATATTTATGTTAACAATAATCAAATTACTATATAATGTAAAACTCTGCAGTGCTGCTCAGTTCTACAGAGCTTTTTTGCATCTTTTCAGCTGATTGTTTTGGTTTTACAGCCTGCAACAATTGTTTTGGTTCACTCTCAAAGTTCTCGTCAACCTCATTTCCAGCAGCAGCAGGTAGCTGTTTTCATTTATATTTTTACATTTACATTTATTTAGTTGATGCTTTTGTCCAAAACGGCTTACAATAAGTAATGTCCTGGATGAAGGATGGGCTTGCGTAAGTCACAGCACAGTAAGTACCAGTACCAAGTATTAGTGTCTTGGATCGGATTCGAGCAGCCACCGGTAGCCAGTGCAGGGTGTGGAGGAGCAGTGTAGAGTGGGAGAACTTGGGGAGGTTGAAGACCAGCTGGGCTGCTGCATTCTGGATCAGCTGCAGAGGTCAGATTGCACATGCAGGCAGACCAGCAAGGAGCGAGTTGCAGTAGTCTAGACGCAAGAAGAGCCTGGACCAGAACCTGCACTGCCTCCTGGGTGAGGAACAGACGTATCCTACTAATGTAGAGAATTCATCTGCGGGAGAGGGTTGTCGCAGCGATGTTGGCAGCGAAGGACAGCTGGTTGTCCAGTGTCACACCCAGGTTCATGGGCTGGAGATGTGTTCATCCACTGAGAGATGTCATGAATTGAATTGAATTGAACTGAACTGAATAGAATTGAATTGCTCTATATAAGTGTGGAGTTTCTCTATGACGGCAAGGAGGGCAGTCTCAGTTGAGTGGCCTGCCTTGAAACCAGACTGGTGGGGGTCGAGAAGGTTGTTCTGGAGATATGCAAAGAGGTGAGTGAAGATAGTACGCTCAAGTGTTTTAGAAAGAAATGGAAGAAGAGCTCCACCCCAATACAATGGAGGTGAATTGCATTTTGTTTGTGTTGCTCACTGCTTTGAAAAAATTACATTTGAAAAACTCTACAGCTTCCCGTCTTTCTGTCCAGAATAGGTGTGTCCATTACGAAGGACAATCCACAGACCTCACTGTGAAACATTTTCATTGGAATTACTTTCTACCAAAGAAAGAGCCCCTGTGAAAATTTGAGAAACATAAAAAGACACATTGCTGTTTAGCTTTTCAAATGACATTTCTTACTGCTGTGAGCACCACAAACTAAAGTCCACTCACCCCCATAGGTCTTTTCCACAGCAGACATTTTGACTTGTCATAGTAGGATAGCACAGGCCTATTGTATTGTAGTGGAGGCAGAAATCTCAGAGGCAGATATCTCAAAACCTGGACAAGTAAAACCAAAACTACGCTATTTGCATGGATAGATACCACCACACCACAAGGGTTAAGTACAAAAATTTGCCTTTTGTGAGTTGGGTGAACTGACCCTTTAATGAAATTACATTTTGAAGAAGTGGGTGGCAAGGTGGTGCAGCCTGTGGGTTCTGGGTTTGAACCCACAGGCCGGCTGGGGCCTTTTTCTGTGGTTGCATGTTCTCCCCGTGCCTGCGTGGGTTCTCTCCAGGTACTCCGGCTTCCTCCTACAATCCAAAGATTGACGACTCTAAATTGCCTGTAGGTATGAGTATGAATGGTTGTGACAGCCTCTATGTATCAGCCCTGTGATTGACTGGCATGTACCTCGCCTCTCAGGACCCCCGCGACCTTTGTTTTTAAGTGGTTCCATCAGTTTCCATGTAATAGGTAGGCACATAGCATGCACAGTTATGAGGAATGTTATTTTATATACACTTTGTAAGCAGTGAGCCACATCTCCATACATTTACTTATCTCAAGAATGAGCAGCAGACTTCTTTGCCACTGCAGGCATGACGACTCACTGTACAGGGCTATTACAGTATAAAATTTTATATACTATATACTACATATATACATATATGTGCACAGCTCAAAAGTTCAAGGTCCATATTGGCACAAACAAATTATTTACTATGTGTAACGGCTTTTGTTCCATTCCAGTGTAACTGCCAGTGTTAATACTGTTCACTCTGTATGTAGTAAAGAGGAGAGAAATGTGGGATTGTAAACTGCTCTCAGCAAACCAAAGTCCACTGAACTAAACTCTCTAAGTAGATCCTACTGATCATAAATGTCGCCCTCTGCTGTCACACTTGGGTCGTCCCTTTTTTCAGTGTATCGTGTATCTTTTTCCTGAATGGTTTTGTTCATTTCCATTGGTTGTACAGTGCAAAAAACATACGAAAGCAACACAGTCCTTCATATCAAGGACTGAATACGGCACCGCTCCCTGATATGAAGGACTGGGGGGGGTATTGTTGAGATTTACGTTTAAAAACTATATACACAGTTGATCCTGGAGTGTGATCATCAAGTCACATCTGTGGTCATGTGACTTGATGATCATACTCCAGGATCAATCAAACAAAAACTGTTTTTTAAGACTAATAGTTAAACTTGATGTGACACATTTCCCTTATTGGGATGTTAGAAAAAACAAATTATCACAAAATTATCAGTAACATTCTGAGGCAATTACAGCCAGAAAAAGGAACAGCTAGCTTTAGCTTCCTCTGCCCAACATTCAAAACTACACCTACCAACACCTCCAAATCTCACCTATTAACACATTGTCTCATTTGTTTAATCTGTTCACGAACTGAAATGTAAAATAAAACAACAATTTGTGTTTAGAGTTAGTTAGAGTTATTGCGGAAAAGCAGATTTGGGCTCGCCCCGCCATTATTGTGTATGTAGTGCTCTGGGCTGAGCGAAGCACCGAAAGTTTAAATTTGTTGAACTGCACTGATCTTTGTGGGCCACTGCTGAAAGATGACTGAAAGATGGACATTCAGACTTTCAGACTACTTGTGTTTCTGAATTTCCAGAACTGTACAATAACAAATTGGCCTGATATCGAGTGCAGACAAAAAAAGATGTTCGCTTGGTGAAATACGAGCATGCTACGGAGCCCCCCTGTGGTCAGCTCAGAAATAGAAACAGCTATGTGTAAATCTCCCATGGAGTTTGGTTTTGGAGTGAAAAGCACAACATTCCATAATGCAAGCTGTGAAACGTTCAATGCAAAACACAGTATAGCATTAAATCTACCCTTAAATCATGATAATTGGATTTAGCCTACTTGGTGGATGTGGTTGCCGTTGAAATGCTCCATTCCTTGAAAGAAGTCATTGGAACACAGATTCACAGATTGAAAATTCATAGGCACTAGTATGAATCCGGGAGCACAGTTTTATAGAAAGAGTCATAATTGACCTTGTTTGCAGTTCGAGGTGTCCTGTCAACAGTTTTACAGACGTCTCTTTTACAATGGTGGTCTATGATGAAAATACTTTTTGGGCTGCAGGGGAATTTTTGCGGCTACTGGGCAAAATTGGAAGCAAGGCTGAGCGGTGCCGTATTCAGTTCTTATTATACATCCATGGTGACAACCCACGCTACAGCTGGAGATGTTGCACATAAGTGCTGGGTGGATGGATACACCGTTATTCGACAAGAAATACTTCCAGCATGTAACTCCCTCTAAAACTACAAATTGTTGTTTTTACATTTATGTATTTAAACAATGTGTTAATTAGTGAGCTTCAGACGTGTTGGTAGGCTCGTTTTTAGACTTTGGACAGAGCCAGGCCAGCTGTTTGCTTCACATGCAGTATCATCACCTTTAAATTGATATGGTGAACTTGTTAGCAAACAGTAAACACATCCAGCAGAGACGGAGCAACATTAGCATTCATCTGGAGTCGTGTGTCTGGCCACCAGGCTTTTAGCTGTATTTCCTGAGGGAAATATCTGGCTCTTTAGCTGCTAATTGCTGTACTATGTTCACCAGCAATTTGCTAACTGTGTCTGTCTGCTGTTTGGTGCTGAGCAGGTAGTGTACAGTGGGTTTTTGAGCTTTTTCGCTGAAAACAGCTGCCTGCTACAGCCAAAAATGACGCTATGAGAGAGTTGAAACTAAAGCAAAAAAGTAAAGCTGTGGGCCGGACAACTAAACAATGAGCTGAAACTCATTTAAAAGCTCTGCAAAGCCGAGGGGAGCTGCAGGTTCAGGTGATAATTCTCTGTAGGTTCATCACTAAGAGCGACCTCTTTCATACTGACACATTGTTCTCACATTGTCGTTTGATACTTTATTATCATTAAAGGTGCTCTACATGAGACATGTAACAATATAGTGGAGTAATGGCGTCCTGATCAGAGAATGACGGATGTGTGTGTGTTCTCCAAGCTGCTCTGTTCTTTGTTTTGGAAGCCGGTCTGGCCGCGTGTGCATGTTCGTGCATGTTAGTGCATGTGAGTCCCTCCACGTTTATAAAGAGACTGAGAGAGTGACGCCCACGTAGCATTGTAAAAGACAGACTGCAGTTCAAAGTGTTCAGCTGAAGGCATTCATTCATTCAGAGCTGACTGCACTCACCACTCCGGTTCTTTCTGTCATTTCCCTCCAGTCTCTCTTCTTTTTCCCTTCTCCTCTCTGTACGTTCATGAAGTAAAGTTCATTTCCCCTCCAGTCAGCAGTCAACATGGACGAAGAGAGACTATGCCGAGAGAGGTCAGCACCTCCATGGCTCGCTACTGCAGACAGTAAACTGTCCAAAAGTTTAAAAATAAACTCTGAGCTCTCCTAAACGGCTCCGGATCAGAGCAGAATCCGGTCTGACTCTGGGTGTTTATTCCCCCAGAAGCTCCAGTTCTTTCCTGGCTCTCTCCTCCAGAGCTCCCCAGCGTTGAGCTGCTGTCTGTCAGTGAGCAGCAGCTCTGCCTCTCTGCTCCATCTGCGCCCGGTCCTCCCCACACAACTCACTGCAAAGCCCCGCGTGAATTTTTCGCTATAGTTGAATATTTACTATTACTATTTATTTATAGACTATTTATAGGCGGTTTTGGTGAATTTTATTTTGTTTCTGTTGAGTTTGAATGAAGTGTTTTTTACAATCTGCGAGGTAAAATTAGTGTTTTTGTCAGTGGAGTCTGGTGGCTTTGAGGTGAGCGATATAACGGCTGTTTCTGGATAAGGGGAGGTGTGGCCAACCTGCCCATTTGTTTTGGTCTGAGATGCTGGTGCAACAACTAGTGGCAGCAAATATCGTATAGAGAACCTTTAAGATATTTATTATAGCTGCTTTAAGATGTGACAGAAGAAGTGATTGAAAGAAGTCGAACAGAACATTTCCCTAAAATATCAATATACTATCCCATCATAGAAACAATGTGATTAATATGATCAGACCAAGAGAGTACATTTTAACTATAATAACTCCCAATGATTTCCTTGACTATGACCTGATCTACTGGTATCCCATCAAAGGACAAAATAAGCTATTATTTAACTTTCCTACTACCAAAAGCAATACGTTTAGTTTGAGCAACTGTATATTCTATACTAATTTATTCATTTTCACTGGTTGTGTAATATGCAGCTCACCATGTAGGTTCTCTCACTGCTGTTGTCCACCTCTGCGTGAGAATGAATGTGATGCTGAAATTAACACACTTTTACCATAAGATATTATGGTTGCATCTAACAACCTAACACTATAAACACCTTCCGTCTGTGCTTAATTTATGAAAGACAGTTTTAAGACTGTGCTGGGGTAACTGCCTTCAAGCCTGATTAGAATGCAGTCCCTATAGTCCTCCACACCATAATGAAGACTTGTTATAATTCTCCTAGTGTAGGTAGGTAAACAATGTCACCCATCCTAGAAGAGATATTTGAATGAGGATGATGGTTTGTAATTTGTCTCCATGAGGAGATCAGCCAAGAACAAATACTTCCTCATTTTGTGTCCAGATGAACTGAATAGATTTTGAATATGTTGGTGCTGCATGAAGAGAGTCTGCCCTATTATTCTGTTCAGTTGGAGTTTGTAAATACTTCCATTTAATAGGGTTTTAATTCGTTTCCAATGATACTTCAGATGAAATGATCTCTATGACAAACTGATTTTAATATTCCAGTGGGTGTGATGCATTCAAATTAATTGAAATTAACATAGTTAATATTACCATACAAACCAGAATGAGAGTAATCTGCAAATATGCCTAACAAACAAAAATACTCACAGACATTGCATCTTACAAAGAGCGAAGAGGATGGAGAAAGTTTACAATTCAAAACTCAGGGAGTGTTCCAATACCCATACTACCATACTATTTAGTATGCCAGAAAAAGATTTTGTATGTCCCAGTACATAGTATGTCAAATGCATTATGCCAAAAATACCAGGATGTCCTACTGCATCTGGTTGCATTTTGCAGTATGCAAGCCAGCATGATTTACTGGCTATTCTGACCCACAATCCTCTGCGCAGCAGAAGATTTGTCACATCAACTGTGCTGCTGAGAGAGCACAGACAGACAGCTCATTGACAGATGACAGAAGCCACAATGACAGATGACCTGATGATCTGATTATACACTGTCACATATCATCAAGTTTTGCAAAAGTGTATATATGTGTATAACAGAATTGGCAAGTATGTTACAGTACAAATAAAATTAAGTTAAATGTAAGGCTGCTTCACATGCACACAGAACATAATGCCAGCTGCTGCATCTCTGCATGAAAATATATTCAACAACAACAAAAAAACATCTGCCAGCTGCAGAGAGCTATATGTGAAAGGGGGTAACATGCCTACTGGTGATCAGTTGAATAGATAATAATAATAGGAAAAGGAATTGTTTAAGTGAACAAAATAATCATGAAGATAACCAATAACAACAAAAGGACATAACTATGAAAATAACGACAGAGAAATGCATATGTAATTTTACTGTTGTGAATATAATACTGTATGTTAGAATCTACATTGTAGTTTTAACTTCAAAGTCAAAGTTATATACTATATATATATATATATATATATATATATATATATATATATATATATATATATATATATATATATATATATATATATATATATATGTTAGCTGAAGTGAAGCTGTCTACAAAATAACATTACAAATAGTAGCAATTAAATGACAGCAGCAACAACAATATTTCTATATTTTTATTATTAGTAGTAGTATTATTGCTGTATTATTATTTCAGATGTAATATAAGCAATGTTTCC
Organism: Macquaria ambigua; assembly: GCA_008360985.2. NCBI lineage: Eukaryota > Metazoa > Chordata > Actinopteri > Centrarchiformes > Percichthyidae > Macquaria > Macquaria ambigua. Next base: position 6,282 of record VMKM01004406.1, on the reverse strand, counting down.
TTTAGGGGGCGTTTGATGAAGTCTGCTCTTGCGGCCGCCAAAAAAAAAAAAACAAGGAGAAGTACTGTAACGTAACTTCCCATCTTCATTCCCAGATTTTGAGGAAGTGTCACGGTCAAGACCGATCGAACCTGTTTGGTTGTACAACAGGCAGATTTGGGCTGCAATGGAGATACATCTGTTCGGGGATTCGTTGCACCGTGTGAAATGACGCCGTCAAAATGCGTTTGATAGTGCTGTTCATCCAAGTCGTCGTTCAAGGTAATAATTAGTTAGCGTGAACAATTACGGTTTCGTTTTAGCTAACTTAGGTCACCTAGCTCTGAGTGCTAGTTATGAGGGAACATCCTTTGCGTCTGTCTGTGTGCGTATGTATTTGAGAAATAACTTAATCTAAGCTAACACACAGGCCTCTACCATTAGTCTTAAACAAAGGCGTTCTCTTTTACTATGGAAGGGGCTGTTAAACTAGCAAGTCAAGAGTCAATTAAAAAACTCACACTTTAAAGTTTCCTGTCATGTCGGCAGAGCTTCACGTCACGTAGAACAGGAATTGAGTCCTATAGGGCATTGTGGTTAAATCGGCATTAAGTGAATCTATCAAACAATTACTTTAAAAAAATGTGAACTCTTTGAGTAAAACGACCCATTTATTAACGCTACGCCTGCTAACTTATACCTTTATCAACACAGACAACCTTGTATTGTGGCTGGTCACAACTTTTTCCCCGAAATTTGAGGCTTTTGGTGGAGTGCCAAAATTAACTGTATCAGTGTTCCTCTTTAAATGTCACTCTGAAGTCAGTATGTAAGCGATATATAAGTCAATGAAAGCAACATCAGATTTTTAAAGGAGTTCTTATTAAACATGTCAAGACGACCTCAAATCGAGTTGCACTTCATCTATTGCAAAATATTAGTTTTTCCTAAGAAGCAGTACACTGTGGTCAGTGTAAATCTGAGGTTAACAGTGTAAATTGATAAAACGCTATATACATTTTTACGACTTACAATGCTCCAAACTACACCAAAATAAAGGTATATTATAAGAAATATCACTCTTAACTGGCAGCTTATTGTGCTTGGGGCAAAAAAGTTCCAACTCACACAAAAAATGGCACAATAACAGCTAATTAAGGAGCTTCAATTAATGAGATTCATTAATATTTGCATAACTTAAGTGTGTGAAGATGATAAAGTGGATTGGAAATGGTCAAACAAAAAAGCATCCTCTCACCATCAAATAACAGTGGGGATCGTTGTTAAAAATGAAAAAAATAAAATGGGTCAGATTGACCCAATACAGTTGCAGGAAATTTCCCTTTTGCTTGTATTCCTTGCATGAAGTGTCAACCATCGTCTTCTCATTTGCTGGTCTGTCCATGTCCATCCCCATCTGTCCCAGTATTGTGTGAGGCGCCACCGCCACCGCCACAGGATATCCATGTTAATAACTGGCTGCTGACATGGACTCCTGCCACCATGCAGAGGGACATCACCTACACCGTTCAGTACCGCAGGTGAGGTCTGATGGTTATGGTATCCTGTTCTACACCCTACATGAGAGGAAACCTGAGAGGTTTTTAAGTTCCTGTCTTGTCTGGACATATGTAGCTTATTTTATTTTTACTGAGAGAAAATATCCATGTATATATATTTGTGCTGACACAGTTCACAGACTGGTTAGTAAAACACACTGTATTTCAATTTAATGTATGAAATGAGTTACAAGCTGTGAAATCATCATGACAGATTCTGGACTGATGTTTATTCTGTTCCTTGTCCTCAGCTTTGACACCACTGAGTGGAGAGATGTACCAGACTGCGTCCACATATCTAGGAATTCCTGTAATGTCACTTTACTCAAAGCTGTGAGCGAGCATGGCTGTGTTATGCTGCACGTGCTGGCAGAGAGACGTCTACTGACCTCGAGACCAGTCGAAGCCTGTAGCAGACATGGTAAGAAACTGAGCTGCCATGTAAACAGGGAACGTGCTTCAGTCTGATAACTGTGTTGTCACACTGGCAGCAGCTCAGTTTATTCATTGGTTTATTCTTCACTGTCATGTCTTGTACAAGAAGCTCTAAAAGTATGCCATTTTTAATGCTGGGTATTGTCTTTTATAATGTACTAAATATAGCACTAAGCAGAACAAGCATAAGACACTCCTATTGCTACAGTTGTGAAAATCAAATGTGTTACATGATTGTGAGGGGTCTGACAGGACTAACACTCAGGAAATGACGGATTTCAGTCCACGACCAAATAACATTTGCTGTCTGTTTAAAGGTGGCCTTCCATAGTTTGTGCAAACTAGTGCAGACCTCTACAATTTAAAAAATCAGTTGTCAAGGTCAAATCAGAGTTATGATGTGTCTTTCTTTCTATCCTGTAGTGTAATTCTAGGTGTTAACCAACATAACCACGGTGTGAACTACGCGGTGTGAAGTGTCAAAAGCTTGACAAACCCATAGCAAGTTCTCATGACTTCATTAGAATCATTGCGCTAAATTGATTTGTAGGGTTAAGGTTCAATCAATCAAAATGTATTTATATAGCACCTATCAAACAAATCAAATGCAATTCAAAGTGCTTTACAAGCGACTGACAAAACGTAGGATGTTAAAAATGCATTTAGACTTAACGCACACCAAAACAACCAAAAAAGCATAAAAGATAATACAAGCAATACAAATAGCCTAACAATAAAAATAAGATCATGAAATTCTACACAAAATAAACATATAATAGTAAAATGTTAAAATAAAATCAATAATAATCAGGAGTATAATATATAATAAGCTGTAAGGAGTAAATAAATAATAATAAAGGTTCAGGTATTTCTTTTTTTTTAGGTCTTAAAGGTTATTGTGGGGCCATATGAGATCTCACACCTACAATATTGACTGAGGGTAGATGGCGTAGATCAGTCCTGAATGTATTTGTTCTGTTCCTCAAGGTGACTCCTGTACTCCTGCAGTCAGTCTGACTGCTCGGCCTGGCTCCCTGACTGTACATTTGAGCAGGAACCACAGTTTGGCTGTGGAACATGGGGACCACGCAATACACAGGGTTTACTATGGCAAGGAAGGAGAGCCCCTGCAGGTGAGAAGTTTAGCAAGAATACATAATGTTGTTGCTTCTTGTTCTATGTGTGCTGTAGGTGATCTAAGACTGTGTTCACGTCTAAGCTGGTTCATTTTGGAAATGCTGTTTAGGTGTAAAAACAACACTGAAAGAAGGCTAAATGTCTTCTTCTTCCTGCTAATTTTGTCAACAAAAAATAAAACTGTTGATCACAGCCAACATGTGACAGTGGGCCACACAGTCTGGTTACTCTGCTGAGTCTCAGCTGGTTAAACCCTCCTGTTCATGTACCTACATGTATGCCATGTTTTAATACAGCCAAATTCACAATTTGGTTCTCATTCAAATAGATTTTTGCCCCTGTTGATAGACAACCAAATGATGATTAGTGTTTTGATAGTGGCTCATAAATGCTACCAGTTACAAGGCATTCCTGCTCTGACAAATCACTACTTTATATCAGTGAAGTCATCTGATGAGCTAAAAATAAATATAAATGAATGTCAACAGCTGTATTGACTGATCCGTTATATTGACGTTAAAAATGAGTGATCACAGAGAGAGTTAGAGACAGGAAGTTGTCTTCTTTTAAAAAAAAAGTTTTTCGGACATTTTATACCTCTTAATACACAGCTGACAGAGACGATAGGAAAGATGAGGAGCAACATGCAACAGCGGTCCCCAGCTGGACTTGAACAAGGGACATTACGATTCATGGTCGGTGCCTTAGATCCATAGGCCACCATAGCACCCCATGTTGTCTTCTTAACTTGTGCCACAAGCCACACCGCCGTCGACTTTGCTTCAAAGTTGAGTTTTCTTCATTCACACTAAAACTTGAGGTCCACTCTGGACTTTTGTCACAAAGCCCAGTTTGTGAACAATGCCAGCTTAGTGTGGGCACAAGGCCAACATGGAGAGAAAATCATAATTCCTAAAGTTGATATAATTTTAACTTTATCATATCCCAAATTGACCCTAAAGTACACATTGTATGTACCTTTAGCAGGTCGATAAAAGTTGTTCAGTACCAAGCACTTAGCCATTTCTTGGCTAGCTGCTTTCATTTCTGGCTTCAAAATTTCCCCCGGCCTGTTTGGAACAAGAACTGCCTTAGAGTTTCAGGATGCTTCCAGTCTTTCCGGTACTTTGTTTTAACCTGCTAATGGCCAACATCCTTTCCTGTTTTCATGACACAATCACACAGATCTTGTCCTGAAATGTTACTAGTTAGAGTGGGAAACAGTATTTGTTAAGTGAATAGGAAATCTTGGCCTTCCATCTGTAATCTGTTTTAATGGTACCAAAATGCCTTCCACTCTTCAACAGAAGTATGGAGATGCTGCCTCTTCAGTATCCATCCCTGAGCTGCAGGAGGGACAGCGTTACTGTGCAAAGGTGCAGTATGTTTACTTCAATGAACCCGTCGGACTGGCCAGTTGTACCCACTGTGAGGTCATCCCTCAGTCAAGTAAGACCACGTTTGTAGCTGCTGCTGCTGCTAAGAAAGTTTTTCAGACAGGCAGGAAAAAAATGTTTGAGACAGTAAAGAACCAAATTGGCTGTGTTGCCTGTTTTGGCCTTCACAGTATTCCAAAATATACAAGACGTTTCTACTCTGATTCCTTGTCTTCCTGACAGCCAACGGTTTCAGTTGTAGTGCTGTAAGAAAATCAGTTTAACGTTTGAGAGACTTGACACTTGTAAGAGGTAGGTCACCCATCACAGTAAACATATTTTTATTTTTATTATTTTTATTTTAATTACCGTGTTGCAAGCAAGGACCATTTTACAAAGTCTGCCATGATGCTGTATATAACAAAGAACTGACATCCAAAATGTGAGTCGGTTGCCTAAAAGCATTACATTGAATGCTGTTTTCAGGACATCAAAATGTAATGATAAGCACCTCGATGGAAGAGTTTTAAACAATTGTTGGATACCACAGAACCGTTAATTAAAAACAAAACTGAATAAATGTTCATTGTGAAGAATAATGCAAGTTTGTATTTGATTTTCATAGCATAGTCGGAAACAAATCACCTGGAACTCAGGTAATCCTAAAACACATGGTACTAATTGGAAAATGATTGCCAGCATTGTACAGTATTCATGATTTCTAGTTGAAGGAATAGTCCACTGAAAGTCTCTCTTTTAAGTATGGTATACTCACTCTGTAGGCTTGAAAACTGGCTCTGAAAAGTTAGTAGCAGCTTGTATTCACAGCAAACCTGAGTGTATGTTTCAAACAGTTTCTACACAACATAGCTAAATGCACTCCCTCTGCATTTTTGCAATTTATTGATGAAGCAAGGATTGTTTGGATTATTTTTAGTGGATTACACCGTTAGCATGTTGTTGTTGCTATCAGTGTTCGCTAATGAAGCTCAGAATCAGATCACCTTAAGTCGTTCTGTGCTGTGATGGTAATCTGACAGGTTTTTTAATTTGCTCAGTCAGTGAGCAAGTGGAGGAAGTAACGTTACCTAAAAAGCTTAGAAAGCAGGACCGGCAGCCGGACATACAAGTTTTTAAGTTACTAGCTACCAAAGTAGGTAACGTTAGGTTAGTAGATAAGGCAATAGCTAACGTTTCAGGTAACTGTTACTACTGTACATTGTACACTGTTCTTTAAACACTTACTATATGCTAGCTAAACAGCAGGATTACATTAAAGCAAATAAAACTAGTAATACAAGCAGAATATTCAGTATGTCAAATTAAAATGATCATCAAGGTCATCAGTCATTGTTCTTTAGGTAAAATAATGATATGTGGTCACAATGTATCACTCTGGAGATACAGATGATCAGGTGAGAAAGTGGAATGTGAGCTATAAAGCAGTTTAGTACATTAGCACATAGACAGTAAGTATAAGAATCCAGCTAAATAGGTAGCTTAGTAAGGCACTACAAGTAAATTCAATACAATTCAATTCAGTTTTTATTTATATAGCGCCATATCATAACAAAGTTATCTCAGGGCACTTTTTCGTATAGAGCAGGTCTAGACCGACTCTTTATATTTACAGAGACCCAACAGTTCCCACCATGAGCAAGCACTAGGCGACAGTGGCAAGGAAAAACTCCCTTTTAACAGGTAGAAACCTCGAGCAGAACCAGAACCAGGCTCTGGGTGGGCGGTCATCTGCCTCGACCGGTTGGGTTGAAGGGGACGGGGAGAGAGAGAGAGCA
>VMKM01004405.1:0-17492 GCA_008360985.2 Macquaria ambigua | reverse complement strand
TGGATTTTACAGGGAGCCAGTGTAGAGAAGCTAATATTGGAGAGATATGATCTCTTTTCCTGGTTCTTGTCAGTAAACGTGCCGCAGCATTCTGGATCAGCTGGAGAGTCTTAAGGGACTTATTGGGGCAGCCTGATAATAGAGAGTTGCAGTAATCCAGCCTAGACGTAACAAATGCATGGACTAGTTTCTCTGCATCTTTTTGAGACAGGATGTGCCTGATTTTTGCAATGTTACGTAATTGAAAAAAGGCAGTTCTTGAAGTTTGTTTTATGTGGGAGTTAAAGGACATATCCTGATCAAAGATAACTCCAAGATTCCTTACGGGCAATGCCATCTAGAGAAACTATATCTTTAGATAATGTGTTTCGAAGGTGTTCGGGGCCAAGTACAATAACTTCGGTTTTGTCTGAGTTTAACATCAGAAAATTGCAGGTCATCCAGGTTTTTATGTGCTTCAGGCATGCTTGAAGTTTAGCTAATTGATTAGTTTCATCTGGCTTGATCGATAAATATAATTGGGTATCATCTTCATAACAATGAAAATTTATGGAGTGCTTCCTAATAATATTGCCCAAAGGAAGCATATACAAGGTAAACAGGATTGGTCCAAGCACAGAACCTTGTGGAACTCCGTGGCTAACTTTGGCGTGCATAGAGGATTCATCATTAACATGTACAAACTGATATCGATCTGATAAATAGGATTTAAACCAGCTTAGTGCGGTGCCTTTAATGCCAATTAAATGTTCTAGTCTCTGTAATAGAATGTGATGGTCAATGGTATCGAATGCAGCACTAAGATCTAGTAAGACAAGTACAGAGACAAGTCCTTTGTCGGATGCAATTAGAAGGTCATTTGTAACTTTCGAGAGTGCTGTCTCTGTGCTATGATGAACTCTAAATCCTGACTGAAAATCCTCAAACAGCTTGTTGTTGTGTAGAAAGTCACACAACTGATTGGCGACTGCTTTCTCAAGGATCTTAGAGAGAAAAAGAGGGTTAGATATAGGTCTATAGTTTGACAAAACCCCTGGATCAAGAGTGGGCTTTTTAAGAAGAGGTTTAATTACAGCTACTTTAAAAGGACTGTGGCACATAGCCTTTTAATAAGGACAGATTGATCATATCTAGTAAAGAAATGCTAACTAAGGGTAAAATTTCTTTAAGCAGCCTAGTTGGGACGGGGTCTAAGAGACACATTGATGGCTTAGATGAGGAAATCATGGAAGTTAGCTGATTAAGGTTGATGGGAGAAAAGCAGTCTAAATATACATCAGGTTTTACAGTTGTTTCTAAGGTTCCTGTGTTTGAAGATAAGTCAGTACCAACTGAGGGCAGGAGGTGCTGAATTTTGTCTCTAATAATTAGAATTTTATCATTAAAGAAGCTCATGAAGTCGTTACTACTGAGGTCTATAGGAATACATGGCTCAACAGAGCTGTGACTCTCTGTCAGTCTGGCTACAGTGCTGAACAGAAACCTGGGGTTGTTCTTATTTTCCTCTATTAATGATGAGTAGTAGGCTGCTCTGGCATTACGGAGGGCCTTCCTATAAATTTTAACACTATCTTGATTCTTCCAGATTGGTGGAACGCCATTTCCTTTCAAGTTTTCGCGATGTTTGTTTAAGGAGCTAACCTCCTCTGTTTTATTATCTTCTTTTTTAGAGGGGCGACAGAGTCGAGTGTTATTCGTAGTGAGCCTGCAGCACTATCAACAAGATGATCAATTTGGGAGGGACTAAAGTTAGCATAGGAGTCATCTGTTACATTGAGACATGGAACTGAATTAAATGCTGATGGTATCACTTCCTTAGATTTAGCAACAGCACCATCAGATAGACATCTAGTGTAGGAATGTTTGCCTAATGGCGTGTAGCCCAGTAATAGGAATTCAAAAGTTAATAAAAAATGGTCTGATAAAAAAGGATTCTGTGGAAAGACTATTAGATGTTCAATTTCTATGCCATAGACAAGAACAAGGTCGAGGGTGTGGTTAAAACAGTGAGTGGGTTTATGTACACTCTGACAGAAGCCAAATGAGTCTAATAATGAGATAAACGCAGCACTGAGGCTATCATTTTCTACATGCACATGAATATTAAAATCACCTACAATAATTATTTTATCTGTTTTAAGGACTAAACCTGATAAGAACTCTGAGAATTCAGATAAAAATTCAGAATACCGTCCAGGAGCTCGGTACACTATAACAAATAGAATTGGCTGTAGTGTTTTCCAGGTTGGGTGTGAAAGACTAAGAACAAGGCTTTCGAACGAGTTATAAGACTTCGGGCGCCAAGGAGCCCAACCACTTCAGACCCGTGGCCTTAACCTCTCACCTGATGAGAGGATTGTTCTAAACTATCTCCGCCCCCTGGTGAGCCCAAGCATGGATCCCCTGCAGTTTGCATACCAGCCTGGTGTTGGGGTGGATGATGCTGTCATCTACTTGCTGCAGAGATCCCTGTCTCACCTGGAGGGCACTGGAAACACTGTGAGGATCACTTTTTTCGATTTCTCCAGTGCTTTCAATACCTTCACTGCTCAGGATGAAGCTGGAGAGAGCGGGGGTCAGAGACCATCTGGCTGCATGGGTCATTGACTACCTCACTGACAGACCCCAGTATGTGAGGCTGCAGGACTGTGTGTCTGATGTGGTGTTCTGCAGCACAGGGGCCCCTCAGGGCACAGTACTATCACCTTTCCTATTCACCCTGTACACATCAGACTTGCGGTATTCCACGGACAGTTGTCACCTCCAGAAGCTCTCCGATGACACTGCCATTGTGGGATGTGTGTCAGAGGGGAACGACTGGGAGTACAGGAAGGTCATCACGGACTTTGTCGACTGGTGTGAGCAGAATCACCTTCTGGTAAATGCCAGGAAGACAAAGGAGATGGTGGTTGACTTCCACAGAAAACCCTCCTCCACTGCACCAGTAAACATCCAGGGACTTGACATCGAGAGGGTGAGGGCATACAGGTACCTGGGTGTTCACCTAAACAATAAACTGGACTGGACAGATAACACTGACTCTCTTTATAAGAAGGGTCAGTGTCGTCTATACCTGCTGAGGAGGCTAGGATCCTTCGGTGTGAGCAGGCAACTGCTGAGAACTTTTTATGAGACTGTGGTGGCATCTGTGTTATTTTATGCAGTGGTGTGTTGGGGGGGTGTTCTGAGTGGGATAAGAACAGACTCAACAGACAGATAAAAAGAGCTAGCTCAGTCTGTGGCTGCCCCCTGGACCCCATCGAGGTGGTGGGGGAGAGGAGGGTTCTGGCGAAACTGTCCGCTATCATGGACAACACCTCCCACCCTCTGCATCAGACTGTGGGGGCCTTAAGCAGGTCCTTCAGTGACAGACTCCTACACCCGAAGTATAAGAAGGAGCGCTTCCGCAGGTCCTTCATTCCCACCGCGATCAGACTGTATAATGCTGCATTACAATCTGCTGTGTCACTGTAACCACCACTCACATCACAGTAGGACTGATGACTATCATGCACCTTAGGATCTTTGTATTTTTTTGTATTTTTTATGTCTCTCTTTTTAAGTATCTTATCTTATAATTTAGTTTAGGTTTAGGTTTGATTAAAAGGCTTGAGTCGAAGATGGCTGCAACTCCACCTCCTCGGCCTGAGCCTCCAGGAATGTGAGTATTAATGTGATGGGGGGGGGGATTTCTAGATATGAGAGCGGTTCCATCCAAAGTGGGATGAATGCCATCTCTCCTAATCAGACCAGGTCTATCTACAAAGCCCACATCATTACCTGGACACCACCTCGACAACCAGCGGTTGAATGATGACATGCGGCTATACATGTCATCGCTAGTAAGATTAGGTAGGGGCCCAGAGAAAACTAAGAGTCCGACATTGTCTTTGCATATGTACACACCGACTCAACATTAATTTTCGTGACCTCCGATTGGCGTAATCGGGTGTCATTACGTGAATAACAATATTAGCATATTTACGTTTATCCTTAGCCAGCAGTTTTAAATAGGATTCAACGTCGCCCGCTCTGGCCCCTGGGATGCATTTGACTGTGATCGCTGGTGTCGCTAATTTCACGTTTTGCAAAATGGAGCTGCCAATAATCAGAGTTGGTTTCTCAGCGGGTGTGTCGCTGAGTGGAGAGAACCTGTTAGAAACATGAATCGGTCGGTGGTGACCCGTGGGTTTTGGTTTAGGGCTATGCTTCACCCAGCCTCCCGGCTAGCAGAAGCTACCTTTGGTCGGCTCGCATCGGCTAGGGGCTGGCTAGCTACGGCTGACTAACTCACTGAGCCTCCAACGCAGTGAATAAACTGCATTTGTTACACGAACTATTATCGCTAAAGGAGGCAGAGGAGTAACTAAACATGTGACACACCAAGCAAGAGAGAGCAGGAGAAGCCATCGCTAACTTAGCTAAAGTAGCAAGCAACTTATTAGCGTGTGGAATCAGCGAAAAGTCACTAACAGGAGAGAGATATGAGTGCTTAAACAGAACTAATGTATCCTTAAATGTATAGCGGGTAATAGCTGCTATAGTAATGAAAATATCAAAATTAACTGGGTTTAGCTGGAGCAGCGAAATTTGCAACCATTAACAAGTCCAAGTGGACATGAGTGGACAGTGAATCAACGTTCAGGGCGATCTGCTCCAGTTTGACAACATGCTTGAAGGACTCTTCCAGCCACTGATCTTTGTCTTTCTGAAGTTCTTTCATTTCCTTTTCTAGAATTTCCAAAAGGCTTGTTGTCTTCTCACAGTCTGTTTTACTCTTTTCATATTTCTCCTTCACATCTTTCAGGGTCTTCTGAACTTTCCTTGTCTTGGTAACATAGATCCACTTTTCTTTCACATGAGCTGATACAGGACACTTCCTGGTACATGAAGTGCAGAGGCCATCTTTCATGACCTCACAGTGTCCTGGACTCCAGACCATTGTGCATCCAGGATAGTGACAGTTCTCCTCACAGACAGTACAGCAGACCGCTCCTCCATAAAACACAAACCCCCACATCCCCCCACTGATAGCTTCTTTATCTTTGTAGACTTCTTCAACTTCTACAGTGAACTCCTCATTTCTCTTCATATCTTGTTCATGTTTCTTCAGAGCTTCCTGAGTTTGCTGGATTTCTCTCTGTTTGAGTTCAATAAACTCAACTCTCTCTTGCAGGTTTTGGATGCAGGCTGTCAGTCTGACTCGTGAATTCAACACTTCCACAGTTGTCGTCCGGTTCTGAGGTGCAGTTTGTTTCAGGAAGTCTGTGAATTGACTCATTTCACTCGTTAAGTCCCATGCATTTTTTAAATCAACCTTATTTCTCTCTGTTCTCTGTTCTGGCAGTTATCGAACATGAAGTGAACGGGCTGATTATTTTCATCTTTGGCACATTTAATTTTGCATCTTCTAGACCTTGAGGAACATTTTCAGGTGTCAAACCATCTGAGTGTGTGATGAGGGCAACGATGTTCTTCTCCATGTCTTTTCCAAACAGAGACACCACTGAATCAAAGCTGTACCTCAGTCGGTCACTCAGTCGATTCTCACTTGCTTTCAGCACCAGACCCACTGCATTGATCTCATGAACTCCATCCTCTGAGCGAAACAGGTCTAATAATCTTTGACTGATGACGACATCTCGTTCGATCCCTCTGGTGTCTCTGTATCCAGGAGTATCGATGATGCTCAGAGAGTAGGGCAGAGCTTCATCTTCAAAACCAAAGATCTCGTACATGATCACATCTGATGTCTGACTTTCTAACTGACTTCTCTTCTCGTCGTCTGCGATCTGAAACCAGACATCGTCCTCCCACTTCACTCCCATGGCGTAGTTGACCAGAGTGTTGATCAGAGCAGATTTTCCTGCTCCTGTTTCACCCACAAGTAAGATGGTTTTGTTTATCTTGTTTGGATCTTTTTCACCAAGAGTTATTCTTCTTAGAGTTCCAATCTTCTCTTTCTTTGGTGTCAGCTGGTAGACAGCAGGAGATCCTGATTGGATCAGAACACTTTTGGAAATGATGTCGTCATATCTGGATGAGGTGTTGGTGTTCCTGTAGAAGAAGTAGATCATTTAAACATTTAAATTCATGAACAAATTTCACTCTTCCCTCCCTGTACATCTCAAACATGTTATTTTCTATTTATTGTTAAAAGCTTCATCAAATGAAATCTAATAAAACTAAATAAAGTGTTGTAATTACTGGTTTGAACTGTTTTGGTTCAAAATGTTGCAGCTGTGTGTTGAAAGTGTACTAGTGTTGTAATGGCACTCTTTGGTTTGGAGAAGGGATTACAACCACTGTGAAGGCAGAAACAGGCCATTCAAAGGGATTTACATACTGCATTAAAACAACAGTCAGGAGCTACAGCTGGAAACACTGACATCCAGATGAAATGTTGGAAAAGGATTTAAAAGGCAGTTTTAAAGGCAGCACTTTACTTTAACGTCCCCATTTAGCATTCACTAACAATATATGAACATGTAATAAATGATAAATGGTTTATAACACACTATAATGTAGCTGTTGGCAGATAAGCACTCAGTGGCCACTTTATTAGGAACAGCTGTAAAATGTAATGCAGTCCTAAACAACAGCTCAGCCATGAATTCTGCCTTTACAGAGATAATAATGTTCAGTTCTGACTGACACTGTTAGAGAGCTGTTCATGTAAACATCTGTTCATTATTAAGGCTGGAGTTTGCAGAGCTGTTGTGCTGGACTACATTATACTGAGACGTGTTTCTATTCACAAATCAATGAATAATCAATTAGGAACCTTCAAGTTTCATCATTAACGTTATTAGAGTGAATCCTGTTTCATGTTTTATAATAACCAACATGTTCAAGCACTGAACGACATCATAAACTATTTTCTCTGTGCATAAGAGATGAAGAGTGAAATATTTAATGTATCACTGTGATGTTACAAGACATTTATAATGTCTGCATGTTTCACCTGCTGCAGTCTGTGACTCTGACAGCGTTCAGTTCAGATCATCATGTTGTTACAGAAATGTTTCAGGTCTGACAGTCACATTGTTTTAAAAGTTACTGAGTGTTTATTCAGATCAACATGTTAAACTGTCCTCACATTAAGGTGAAGGGCTGCAGGTCTGAAAGGAGCTTTTCCCTCCCTGTTTCTCTGTACTCATTCTTATTACCAGTGTTTCATGTTTAACATCAGAAGAATTCAACCTTTTACATCACAGCTGTATTTCTTCTTCAGTAAGTAAAAACTTTAAACTGATTTAACTACAGAGACACAATAAAACAGATTTATTGTGTGATGAAGCTGAAACCCCCATCAACAAGTTTGTTGTTGTGAGATATATATATATATATATATATATACACACATATATATATATAGGTTCAGTAAACTCATATATATATATATATACACACACTAATTTAATTGCTTTAAAGGTTAATTGTGTTAACGTTACTCACTCTGTTGCCATGGTGATGTCTGGTAGAGGTGTCAGCTGTTTGGTCTCTGGATGAAAAAACAAAATGATAACTATGTTTTCATTCATCTGTAATGAAGACAAGTTTCAACAAAATACAATCCAATGTTCACCAGATGTTAAAGGTACGTCAGCTGCTGTTGCCTGTTTTATAATAATTTACTAAAGATCACAGTTCACATGTAAAGCAAACAGTGTTTCAGGCTTAATAGTGTTAATAGTGTTGTGGAGGAAGTGGCTGTTTGTGCAGCAACTGTAATGAATGTGATGTCTTGTTGTCTCATTGGGTTGAACTCAGTCTACCTGCATAATAAGGAAACACTGAACACACCTGCAGAGGGTTCACTGCCAACACAAAATGTTCACACTGAACGTATCTGAGACATTATCTTCAATCAGCCTCACTTTATTACTGACAACACAATCTCTTCTCTGCAGTTGTCCATCATAATCTGATGACGACGTCCACTCCTTTAGCAGTGAGATCTTCGATGGCTGAACAGTCCTGTCCTGGACCCACAAGCTCTATTTCAGGTGGGGCACGTTTATGTGGTGGTGGCTGTATTTCTCCTGGCTTTCTTCTGCTGTCTTCTGGTTGTCCTCTCCATCTCCAGCATATAAACCCCATCCAAACACAGCTGTCACAAAGTGGTACGTTCAGCAGCAACATCCTCCAGGTCCTCGGGTCTGATCTTGCACTTCTTCAAAGCGTTCTTCATCTCAATCTTGAAGTCTCCCAAAGGTAGCTGATGCCTGTTTAATGCGACTCTGGATGTTGTTGTCAAAGCAGCTACCCTCAGAGAGAACACTCCTCAGATATTTGAAAGATGGAACTATTGACAGCTGTTCATTACAGACAGTGAATGCAGGTAGAGTGGGTGGGACACTGGTACTCCATTGGCAGACCACTTCTATCCTGGTGGTGTTGACAGTCAGTCTGCACTTCTTCAAAGCGTTCTTCATCTCAACTTTATAGTGCTTCTTCGGCCCTCCAGCTGAGCGGTGACCATGATGTAGCTGGCTGTACAGCACTCGGTGGGGTAGCCGACATGGCGGTATCCTCATCACGTGTCCCAGCCACTGCAGCTGGTGCTGGGTGATCAGGGCCTCAATACTTCTGCAGCTGGTCTTTGAGTATTTCAGTGTGAGGCTCACACCAGGTAATTCCCAGGATGCTTATGTGGCAGCGCTCTAAGGACTTGATGTGATGACTGTAGGTTACCCAAGCTTCACTGCTGTAGAGGAGGGTGGTGATACAGACCGCTTGGTATACCATGACCTTTGTGGAGGGATGAAGGTTCTTGTTCTGAAAGACTTTGCGCTGAAGTCTCCCAAAGGCAGCTGATGCCTGTTTTTTTGCGGCTCTGGGTGTCGTTGTCAAAGCAGCTATTCTCAGAGAGAACACTCCTCAGATATTTGAAACTATTGACAGTTGTTCATCACCGACAGTGAATGCAGGTAGAGTGGGTGGGACACTGGTACTCCATTGGCAGACCACTTCTGTCCTGGTGGTGTTGACAGTCAGTCTGAAGATCCTCCAGAGTATGAGCCACAAGAGCAGAGTCATCTGCATACTGCAGCTCCAGGACCAGCTCTCTACAGAGTTTGGTGGTTGCGTAGAGCCTCCTGATGTTAAAGAGGTAGCCATCTAGTCTGAAGTCCACTGCCTCACTGCTGCTGTCTTCAGTCTTGTTGTGGAGAAACTTAGTGACACACAGCAGAAAGATGTTAAAGAGCTCTGACACTAGCACACACCCCTGCCTCACCTCTGTGTGTACAAGGAAGGGCTCGGACTCTTGTCCTCCTATAGTCACCCAAGCAGTCATCCCATCATGGAACTGGCAGAGGATGTTAACACATCTATTGGGACAGTCAAACCTGAGGAGGACATCCCATAAGAGCTCTCTTTGCACAGTGTTAAATGCTTTGGAGACGTCAAAAAGAACCATAAACAGGCCCGATGTTGCTCCCAGCACTTTTCTTGAAGCTGCCAGGCTGTGAAGATCATGTCGATTGTGTTCCTGTTCTGCCTGAATCAACACTGCGATTCAGGCAGCATTGACTCTGTGATGATGCTGATGAGTCTCTGAAGAAACACCTCAGCCAGGATCTTACTAGCAACAGAAAGAAGTGATATGCCCCTGTTACTGCCTCAGATGGCCTTGTCACCCTTGTTCTTATAAATGTCTTCATTGCTGTGGGACGTTCTCATCAGTCCAGGCCTTGTTGCTGTACTAATAGAGGGTGTGCATACACATGTACCCTCCCTCTTTCAGTAGTTCAGCAGGGATATTGTCGGCGTCAGAGGACTCCTCCCGGCAGGTTGGTGGTAGACTGAGGTTGTGGATGTGAGGAAGTTCAGGCAGTTTGTTCAAGTGTCAAAATGTTCAGCCCACCTCAGCAGGATCCCATTTTGATCCCAGTGTCAGATCATCTGCTGTTTTCAGGGGAGTGATGCAGCAATGTATTGGGCCATAGATGGTTTTGACAACATTATAAAAATTATGTAAGTAATTTTTAATGGCAAAAGACTGGATTTCATATGCCTTTTGAATTTACCACTCATTCTATATGGCCCGGATTGTCTTTTGCACTTTCCTCCGAGCTGCCTGCCAATGCTGCCTGGTGTTGATGCATGAAGGGTTGACTAAATTTGCTTAATGTGCTTTGTGCATGTGCAAGTTGTGGCTGGTGTTTCAGTTAGACTGAGTTAGGTTGAGTTGAGACTGACTGACACGCGTCAAACGACATAATGTTCTGTAACGTAGCTGGATGTTAACGAGCAGAAGAGCATTTAAAGAAACAGCTCTCCAGCACAAAGTCACGGCACAGATCTCCTGCAGCCCTCTGAGTCTGTTTTCATGGAAAGGAAACTGTGACTCTACCTGCTGGACAGCTGTGATGATCTGGAACTAAAAATAAAGGATTTTGCTTTCAAATTCAAAACCAAGCCAAGCGGACTGCTGCTGTGACTGTGTGTTTCAGGGAGTTATGTGGAGGTTTGTCCTGACTGTCGGTCTGCTCTGCTGGGGCTCTGAGGGTGCAGTGACCTGCAGAAATAAGTGGACTGGTGAGGCAACACTGGTCCCTTTCATTTATATAGTCCAACATCACAAATTACAAATTGGCCTCAGTGGGTCTTACAGTCTGTGCAGCGTATGACGGCCTCTGTCCTTGGACCTCACTCCGCTACCTAAAGCCTTCAAACATACTGCTGTCTGTATTCTGATGTCTTCATCTCAAAGAACAGACAGAACTACAGCAACACTACCACCTGCTGGAGAAAGCAAATTACAGCTGAGAGACAGGAGAGAAGGGCACAGCTTCAGTTTCATCAGATAACAGTTGGGTCGGGTTACAAACTCAGCTCTGTGCTCACCATACAGCACAAGAGAACAACATCAGTCAGCACACCAACATGTCTTTAGATATTTGACAGTGAGAGCGTACAGAGCAGATTCAGACTCCTGCAGTGACAAATGATTTCTAGGTGAGTTTCAGTCGACTGTCTCGAGTCACTGCCCTCTCTGCTCTTTCTCAGGTTCATCTTATACAAGGCACCCAGACTGAAGAACAGGCTCTAACTGGTCTGGAGTATCTTTACATTGATTCAGCTGGGATGACGACGATGAAACCGTCTGCACCGAACTTTAAGCCCATCAGCCATCCTGGCGGCGTCCTGGCAAACACCCTGCGGCCCCTCTTTCATCCAATCAGATCAATGGTGAGAATCATCTTTAAACTGTTTCAAGGAAACCGTGACTCATACTGATGATGGATGTGATGTCTGCTACAAATAATGATGATGATAATAATAATAATAATAATAATAATAATAATAATAATGCTATCAGTTACATGATGCTCAGAATCACTCTCTCTCTGTTAAAGCTGCTCTCACACAGCAAGTGAACAGCAGTCAGCAGTTTACAGATCTGATGTCTGCAGATGTTTCTGTGCAATGAAGGAGAAAAGAATTCATAAGAAGCTGTTCATCCCACAAACATCTGCTCCATCCTGCAGATGTTTGCAGCAGCTGTTGAGGCAGAGAGGGAACAACATGAGGATACCGCTCTCTGGATTGGCTGTGTGCATCCCATCATGTAAAAAACTAAACAGTGTCATTCAGACCTGCTGAATGTTTCTTCTCTTCATTCTGCATCATTTACAGCCGCCGAACTTTGGATTCATCAGCTACAGCGACCAGCCTCCAGGATGTAGCGCTCAGCAGGAGTTTGGCCACAGTAAAGGTAGAGAGAGAGAGGTGTCTGAACCTCCATCATGTTTCCACAAAGTCCCGTCAGTCTGAACGTCTGCTTCTGTAGCCGACAGTCCAACATCTGTGGTGGTTTAATGATCCACCGTGCAGATCCCTCACATCATTTCTTCATTAACTCTTTGTGACTCCTGTTCTTTCAGCTTCTGTCTTTGAATAATATGAATGAGTGTTTATATTGATGTGTTGAGTGTTCCTGCTCCTCAGGAGTCCTGATGGTGGATAAAACCGGACCTGGACTCTGGCTCCTGCACAGCACTCCACGGTTCCCGTTCAAAAGAAATCAGAATCATTTCTGGCCTGACAGCGGAGCAAAGAACGCTCAGACGTTCATCTGTGTGACGTTCCCCTACGACCAGCTCAGACACATCGGTAACGAGCTCAGTTCTCTTCATATTTACGCTCTTAGTGGCCGATTTGAACATTGTTTGTGTCGTGTTAAACTGTTTCCAGGTAAACACCTGCAGAACATCGGAGCTTTCCCATTTGAACATGATGTTCCAGAGGACTTCCATCAAGAACTCAAGGACGCTGTTAACTGGGTCCAGAAACCCCCCCCCCCCAACAACTTCCAGCCGCTGATATCAAGAGGACGCCACGTGTTTCACAGCACTGCTAAGCAGAAGTCCCCAGTGAATGAAGGTGAGATATCTGCATGATGTTACAATCAGTGTTACAGTGCTGTAACTCAGCACCTTATTTTACAGGTGTAGCACTTCATCATCATTACTGACGTCATAACAGACTGTGACTTCTGGTTAAACCAGTCTGTTGTGAGTAATAACACCAACAGGAGGACGACCCACAACCCTGATCTCTCCTTTAACGTCTCTGATACTTATGTTTTCCTGAATAACGGACCTGCACAGTGCACTGCTTTATATACAGTATATATTTATATAGGGCCAGTTTGATGCTAGCTGGTGTTCATACAGAAAAACAGCAAAATGTGACGCTGAGCTTCATTAAGGAATGCCTTCAACCTTTAGGTCAGGTTCACCTGCAGGTTTATTGCATGTGGTAATAAACCTGATTGTGATTCTTAGCACACACACTAGATGTTAAATAGCCTCCTATACTGTCGTTGTAGAGCATGTTCTAGCCTTTATTTACCCAGCCGGGTTCCTGAGAGTGATGCTGTTTCATGAACGCACTGCTCACACACTTTATACATTCACACATTGGACGCTGCCCGCTGCAGCATGTAGGGGGCAGTTAGAGGATACATGCTGCAGCGGGCAGCTTCAAGGGCACCTCAGCTGTGTGAGGAGTCTGCTGGAGGGGGCTGTGTGGAAAGCTTTGGACAGGATCTGAACAGCTTCCATGTTGTTGTCTTGCAGTTGGAGATCTTTACGTCACTATTGTGCGAGAAGTCAACAGTGACTTGAATGTGCAGACGTGGGGGTGCCAGCGTGACCGCGGCGGTTCCTACTGCAAACCAGGTCAATACAAAGTGATCAATATTAAATGTATAACAACTGATCTGGGAGGCTACAAGTGATCATTACGTGGTGTGCAGCTACAGACAGTAACACGCCGTGGACCTGTATTGCTGATGTAAACAGCAGAAACCCAGTACAAGCAGGGTGGGGGGGCACTGTGGAGGCATAAGGCTCCTGTTCAAACATTTTATTGGGGGCACTGAGCCTTGCACAGGTCCAAACATCAACATGGGTCCCAACATCATCTGTGACCCGGACCCTGACACTGATCCTTCACTGATGGTCTGAACAGGCTTCACTTCCAGTCTGACACTGTTCTCAGTCCTGCTTTGGTTTTTCTGTTTCACACCATTATAAACTGACATATTTCTGAACCCACGGTTTAATACAAACAAGGAAGGACATATAAACATAAAAAATTAGAATTAGTAGCTCAGATTGTCACTGTTAACGGGATTTTATAAGTAATAATATACAAGAAGGTGTCCTGATGTTTAAACACACGTAACAAGGTTTCTGGAACAAACACAGGCCTCCATGTTGAAACGTGCTGTTGTAGCAGGTTACAGTCAGTTAGCTGCTGATGGAGCATGAAGCTTCAGGCGCTGCTTGCTGGCAGTTTAATAAAGCTTGAACTCTGATTTACAACAGCGGTTAACAGCCAATCACAAACCAGTGTTTCCGTGGCAACAGTGACATGAACGAGGATCTGAAATGTTTGTGTTGGATGAAATAAATGAAGTGTCACAAACATCAGATCTGGACTCCTTCATTTTAGAGAAAAAGGGGCAACAACCATTTCCAGGGTCTCTGCAGGGTCATCACATTCAATTCAAGACTTTTACAGCTAAAAACCTTTTTACTGCCACACAGAGTGAAGTTTATTAACCTTTCCACCATCAACACAAGCATTTTGTTCTGCAACATAAAATCCGTCAGTAAATACTCCACTGGTGAGTTTTGAAGCTTTTCCGTGTCTTAAAAAAGGCGGTTGCTAACAAGAGTCTAAATGAGACTACAGAGGTTGTCGGGGACATTAAACGTCATCACGCCGAACACAGAAACTCATCTACTCACTCGTCCGCCTTTACAGCCTCGTTGGGGTTATACTGCAAACTGTTCTAACTCAAACTTTCCCAAAGGCTTTTGTAGAAGAGGTCAGCGCTGGAAGCTCAGTGGTGGAGACGCTGAAATGTGACCGTGGTGTAGCTGGTTTATAGCCTAACGTTAGCTTTTTACTTCTGGAGACTGACTTTACGCTTCAAACATCATAAAGTGGTGTTCATGTGTGAAGATAATCTGTAAGAATCATAAACTGTTGTTTTCTGCAATAATCCAGAATCCAATAGAAACATTGGCTGTTTGTGGAGGGAACCAGGGCGATGCTAACTTCAGGGTTGGACTAAATGTTAACTTTAGTTGAGTTTAGTTTGTTTGTGAGGGACAGAGTACAGATTAATATTGACTTTAGCAAGAACCCGTATCGAGCTTCCTTCCTGTACGAGGCTGCGTGACCATAAATGGACACCAGTTCATGGAAAGAGCCTGTTGACAGCAAATAGCTGGTGTTGATTGGTTGATTGTAGGTGATTTGATGTGTGGGGGGGTCGACCTGGGAGAGCTGCACATCACACTGTTTCAGAAATACTGAGCGGATTAAAGAAGACAAAGCTTTTATCAAAGTAAGAGGTCTCACTCCTTCTGGTTGCTTAGAGCCTGGTTCTCTACACAGTCCTGTTGATGACGTCCGACATCAGATAAGAAAGATAGCAGCTGCTGTATGTGTTTAGGCTGATAAAGTTATTTATGCAAAACTCTGATGATTAGATAAAATTCTACTATTGAATGAACTATTAGAGACAAAATTCAGCACCTCCTGGCCTCAGTTGGTACTGACTTATCTTCAAACACAGGAACCTTAGAAACAATTGTAAAACCTGATGTACATTTAGACTGCTTTTCTCCCATCAACCTTAATCAGCTAACTTCCATGATTTCCTCATCTAAGCCATCAACGTGTCTCTTAGACCCCGTCCCAACTAGGCTGCTTAAAGAAATTTTACCCTTAGTTAGCACTTTCCTACTAGATATGATCAATCTGTCCTTATTAAAAGGCTATGTGCCACAGTCCTTTAAAGTAGCTGTAATTAAACCTCTTCTTAAAAAGCCCACTCTTGATCCAGGGGTTTTGTCAAATTATAGGCCTTTATCTAACCCTCCTTTTCCTTGAGAAGATCCTTGAGAAAGCAGTCGCCAATCAGTTGTGTGACTTTCTACACAACAACAAGCTGTTTGAGGATTTTCAGTCAGGATTTAGAGTGCATCATAGCACAGAGAGCACTGGTGAAAGTTACAAATGACCTTCTAATTGCATCTGACAAAGGACTTGTCTCTGTACTTGTCTTACTAGATCTTAGTGCTGCATTCGATACCATTGACCATCACATTCTATTACAGAGACTAGAACATTTAATTGGCATTAAAGGCACCGCACTAAGCTGGTTTAAATCCTATTTATCAGATCGATATCAGTTTGTACATGTTAATGATGAATCCTCTATGCACGCCAAAGTTAGTCACGGAGTTCCACAAGGTTCTGTGCTTGGACCAATTCTGTTAACTTTGTATATGCTTCCTTTAGGCAATATTATTAGGAAGCAATCCATAAATTTTCATTGTTATGCAGATGATACCCAATTATATTTATCGATCAAGCCAGATGAAAGCAATCAATTAGCTAAACTTCAAGCATGCCTGAAGGACATAAAAACCTGGATGACCTGCAAAAAGCGTAGGCTTAAGACTTTCCTCTTTGATAAAGCTTATAGTAGGGCTGACTCAGGTGAGCCCTGAGCCACCCCTTAGTTATGCTGCTATAGGCCTAGACTGCCGGGAGACTTCCTATGATGCACTGAGCTCCTCTCTCCTCCTCTTCCTCTCCATCTGTACGCCCTCATATCCATCAATGCTTGTTACTAATTCAACTTCTTCCCGTAGTTGTGTGCTTTCTCTCCTCTTTCTCTCTCCTTCTGTTGCTTTCTGCAGGTGTTTCTGCCTCCGGAGCTGTAGAGTCTGGATCTGTGGTTGCACCTGCTGCCCCCATGCTCCTCCTCTGCTGCTGTTACTGTTGTTGCTCTTATTATTAGTATTACTATTATAACGTTGCTCTTATTATTATTTTTATTAATATTAACATCAATACCATTAGTCGAGGCAGATGACCGCCCACCCAGAGCCTGGTTCTGGTTCTGCTCGAGGTTTCTACCTGTTAAAGGGAGTTTTTCCTTGCCACTGTCTCCTGGTGCTGCTCATGGTGGGAACTGTTGGGTCTCTGTAAATATAAAAAGTCGGTCTAGACCTGCTCTATATGAAAAAGTGCCCTGAGATAACTTTGTTATGATATGGCGCTATATGAATAAAACTGAATTGAATTGAATCTGTCTGAGGCGTTACTGCGTTTATATATAAGACGATGCTGCACCTGAAGTAGACAGAAAATCAGGCTACAAACAAAGAAAGTTATCTTTACTGTAAAATAAATTTGGATATCCAGTAATTAATAACCATTAATAATAATAATACAACCAGCTTGTTTAAAGGACTGAGATCAACAGAAGAGAGAGAAATGTACAGCAGTGTATCATCTGCATAGAATGACAGGATATAGTATGTTTCCTTATAACGGTGCCAAACAGGAGCATGTAAATTAAAAAGCAGTGGTCCAAGCATTGAATTAAATGTTTGTTTCTACAGATTATAAACTTCTGATGGAAACACAGAAGCTCCTGTCCATTTAAAATAAGAAAACCTGAAATTAATTCATGATCGATGGTGTCGAAGGCAGCAGCGAGGTCAGGCAAAACTAAAATGCAATACCCTTTGTCACTAATTACTCTGATAAGGGCTGTTTCAGTGCTGTGGTTAAATCTGAAACCAGGCTGGAACACTTCCTGTAAACTATGGAGGCACGTTTCTGCCCACAAAAGAAAAAAGATATACAGTAAAAGTTATGCATGAGAAAAAAAACTCATTATAAGTCAGAATTTTGACTCACTATCTCATTGACATGCTGTAAGGATTTAGATTTTTATCATTCACTGTTTTCTTTTCCTGGCATAAATGAGCTTCCATATTACACACTGTGGGTGCTCCAGTTGTTGATGATCAGCTGATTCCAGTATTTTTCTGGGAAAGGGAAAGTTTGAGTTCGGTCTGTAATTCCTGATTGTTTCCATGATTCATACAGTTCATAATGTGAGGGAAATATCTCATTATGCTAAGCTAATTGACGCTATTCAC
>VMKM01004404.1:0-17499 GCA_008360985.2 Macquaria ambigua | reverse complement strand
ACGTTTAATATTTCCTACGTTTGAATTTCGTATAGAAAGTGACAGCTCTGAGAAGTAGTACTAACAGAGGTCATAGTTTCTGCAGTCTATCAGTGGCTTTAGTGGCAGAAGTAGTAACAGTAGTTTCTGTAGTGTAATTTCATTAAATTTGCTGATCTTAAACTCATCTGCCTACATAACCAGGGTCCCAGGGGCTCAGTGACCTTGTGGTTCCACTCAGAGCTTCGGGCTCAGTAACACGTGGACCATCCAACAGGAACGGTAAGGTGTCCTTATGTAAATCCTCATTTGGACAAACAGCTTTTTCTGTTCGGAGGATGAACATGTGGAATTCGTTACCTACAGAACTCAAACTGGATCCTGACGGGGATCATTTTAAACTCAGACTGAAACAGTTTTTGAAGAGGGATCAGCGATGTAGTCGTGAATGATCTAGTGCTTCTTGTTTTATGGTGCGTTATTGTATTAGTTTGTGTCCTGTATTGTTCTGTCTGTATTTTCCTGTTGACTGACTTTTGAGTGTTTTTAATATGTACCTGTTGTTGACTTTGTGTTTTGTACTGTCTCTTGTGTTCTGAGTTTTATGTATTTTAAAGGCCCATCTAGGGACAGCATTGCAAATTATCTTAGGCTGTAAATACTGTGGTGTGTGGCGTTGGTTTATGCTACATACTTGTCCCTATACAAATAGACATTATGACTGTTTACTGTCGGACAGTATGAGGATGAATGCTGATGATAGTTCAGTTTTTACCGCTCTTGTTTCTGTGTGATGGAGGATCAGAGATCATTTTCTGTTTCTGCCGTGCGTCGCTTCTGTTTGTCGAGCTGCAAAAGAGAGAAGATAAACATGGAGACGATGGACGATATTTTTATTTAACTTCTGTCGCAACTTTTCAGTCAATGTCAACATTTAAAACAGCACGTTTATGGTAATTATTAGGAACATGTCATGGTTATCCAGAACTTCAAACTCTGAAACTGAAAAAGTATTTTTCGAGATATTCTGCTAACAAACAGACAATGATATCTGGTAGAAAGTTGGGACAATGAACAAGTGGTTAGTTTTTGGTGCAGATCCAATAGTAGCAATAGTGCCACCATGTGGTCGTCCATAGAGAACTTTACATGGGAGTTATAATTCCTGAACTGTGAAATTTAGTCGCAATAAACTTTAAATGGTTAAGGACAAACCTATCAGTATAAACCACATGTGCACCCAGACAGTTTCTGCTCTTTTACCACAGATTTGTTTAATAAATCTTTACCACAGTTGATACAGTATAATACTTAGATGAGCCTGAAAAAGGTTATTATGACAATGTTTTATCATTTTTGTAAGTGTGGCCTTTCTGACATAAACTCCCGTAGTTCTTGAATGCATTATGCAATTGCAGCCAAATTTAGATGATGTACACATATTAACTTTGATCCGCGCTGGTCAATTTGATGACATTTCACCTATAATCCTATAAAGAGTACAGTCTATCCTCTATATGAAAAGTGCCCTGAGATAACTTCTGCTTTGATTCAGTTACAATTTTGCACAGTTCATCTTTGTACCAAGCCGAGGTATAAACACAGAGTGCTGCTAGTTTATGATATCAAGTTATTTCTGGTGTTATGAGTAAAGATGTTTGAGTTTTAAAACATTAGAAATGCTGAAAGTTTTCAGAGGCACAAAACCACTTGCAGGTCAAACTGTACTCACCTTTTCTCCAGGTAGTGACAGTGATGCTGATCATGATGATTAAATAGAGAATCCCAATCCCCGTACGAACAGACATTTGCCACAGGTAAGGGTTAGCAGCTGGAAGACAAGGAAACATTCATAATCAGACCCTCATCCATCACCGGTTACAATCAGTGTTCAGGCAGTTATTTATTTGTCTTGGTACAAAATATAATACTGTAAAGAGCTAACATAGAAACACAATTTATATAGACATGATGCATCTTCTTAACATAACTGAAGGTCATATGAACAATAAGGGTGTCTTGTTGTTTCTGGGTTTCTTGGTGTGACTGTTTCTTCTCTGTAGTCGTATCAGTCTGTACCTGTTCTTGGTGATGGTACAGTTGTTGCTGCTGCTGTTTGTGTTCTTGTAGTTGTAGCTGATGTTGTCGGTGGTGTTTTCTTACCTTCTGTTTGGAATAATTGAAATGTGAATTACAAGATAGAAAGATGCAATTTAAAATTGCAAATGAAATACACTTATTATGAAAGGAACGTCTATCCTCGTAATACGGTGTCAACAACAAGTTCTCACAACTATTTAAAGACTGCATTAAACTTGTTGGGGGCTCCAGTGCCAGAGCCACAAAATGGCCACAAAGGGTCAGAAAATTACTATGAGAGACGCAAAATAAGTCGAGAAAACAACGACCACAGAGACACAAAATGATTACAAAGATGACTACAGAGGCACAAAAATACAAAGAGACACAAAACGTTTTGAGTCTCTTTCAGTCTGGGTGTTTTGCTCCTGTGTAGGAGGGTTTGGGGACCTTGAACAGGTCTGTGGTCAGGAGCCCGTTGTCTTCTGTAGTACGTCCATGACTCGAGTCCTTTGTAAGCATTTACATCTCTCTTTTCTGGTTTTTATTTTGTTTGTCTTTCAGTTCTTGATCACCTTTTTAATCAGTTTAACAATTTAACATTTAGATCTGTTTCATCTTACTCTTGTCCTTTTTCGTATCAGTGTTTGTTGGTGGTATTAATGGTACAGTTGTTGCTGTTGTCGTTGATGTCGTTGCTGCTGCTGTTTGTCTTGTAGGCGTAGGCGTAGTTGTTGTTGTTGTTGTTGGTGTTGTTGTTGTTGTTGTTGGTGTTGTTGTTGTTGTTGTTGTTGTTGTTGGTGTCTTCTTACCTTCTGTGTGGGGCAGAGAATACACAGTAAAGCAGGGCAAGCCCTTTTGAACATTTTGAAGACTGACAGGATTTTTATTAAATATATCAATGCATTTATGACCAGTCAAAACCTTAATTCAAGATATCTCTACTTACATTTTGACTCAAAGGGATGAACCATTGAGTTGTATGGAGAATCTAATTAGAGATCTACAATTCAATTTTGCCTGAAATCTGAATGTAAATTCCAAATGTCTCTATTTAAATTAACTAACTGAAACACACATGTGAGAAGATTTTGATATAAACATGTAATGTTCAGATTATCCATAACTCCTTTGCAGATAGATTAAAATGACCAGATATCTCCGCTGTCGTTTTGACTTGTCACACCTCCAGGTTCAGATATCTACAATTGAGTTTTGACTAGAAATATCTCATTTTGACAGATCCAAAAAGATAAAAATAAGAATGTCACAAAATCATTCACCATTTTTGAAAAAGGAAGAACACACACTTGACTTCAGAGTGTGTGTACTCGACTTCCCTGATTAGATCTCACATGCAACCTCACAAGTTTGAACGCAGCGTTAAACCTGCTCTAGACTCTGAATCTACTACTACTACTCTACTACTGAATCTCTGCATGTTTTTGTTTCAATAACTACACTTCTTTTAGCATTTAAGGTGTTTTTTGTTTCTGAGTTCTCGTCTCTCAGCTCTCTCAGACTGATCGACTTAACAATCAATTTAATTTTAGATCTGTTTCATCTTACTCTTGTTCTTTTTCGTATCAGTGTTTTTCGGTGGTATTAATGGTACAGTTGTTGCTGTTGTCGTTGATGTTGTTGCTGCTGCTGTTTGTCTTGTAGGTGTAGGTGTAGTTGTTGTTGCGGGTGTTGCGGGTGTTGTCTTGGTACCTTCAGTGTGAGATAGAGGACATATATATGACACGGCACAAAAATGCACTCTACCACAGAAAGTCGCTCATTTTGAAGCAGGAAAAAGGCTGTGGTCTTTTTTGTGGTGCGTCATTTAGCAAAAGTAGAAAAGTGTTCTCACGACTTGAACCAGGTGAGCGCAGAAGATGGTGTTTACTTCACTTGTCACGTTTAAAATACAATTAACCTCACAAGTTTCATTTGAAGATAAAAGTATTTGTAAAGGTATTTTCATTGTAGAAAAGAGAAAATATATACAACAGGGCAAAAACAATGCATCTCATAATACAGAATCACCATGTCTGAAAGGCCACGTGACTTTTTGTGGTGAGTCGAGTTCTCAAAATGGAAACCATTCGAGCAGAGTGTGTATGTTACTTCCTATTTTGCGGAAACAAGCTCTTGACATTTATTTATTTATTTGAAGCATTAAACTGCTCTTTAGTCTGTACTGTAGGTTATAAAATATTTACAGTACTATATGCAGTTGTATCTCTGCATCTTCTTGTTGAAGAGATGCTTTTTTTTATTTTGCCAATTAAAATGTGATCCTCTCTGACTTCTTGTGTCTCACCTTTGGTCACATTCAGATACGCAGCTGGTTTTCCATCACAGTGGTAAAGTCCAGAGTCACCAGGCAGCACGTCTGTTAAAGTCAACGTCTTGTCCACAGGTGAAACAGAAAACCCTCTTTGTTGTTGTATTTCAACAAAGTCTCTGGTCCATGTTGGAACACCTGATCCTCCAGCATCAGGAGGGCATGTCAGAGTGATGCTGGTCCTCTCTGGAGCCGTGAGTCTGGTTGTTCCTGTACACAACAAACAAAAACAAGATCCATGTGTTATAATGCACCGTCATGAACTCATCACACATATTCAGGATAAAGTCAGAGGCCATGTGAAGGGTTTCGTTCCAAAAACAGAAACTGACTCCTTTCATTTAAAATGTTCTCCATGAAAAAGTCCTGAATGAGGTTTTAGAGGAGGACTTTGGTGTGATCGTCCTCATGTGACTCTACATGAACAAGGACTTGTTTCTTTTACAGGATTGAAACAGACTGACAGTGTACAAGAACAAACACACAACACACTGAAAGTAAGAACACAATTTACACACAAAACAATTACAAGTAGCATTCATGATGCTTCAGTATGTTTTCAATTCCTCTAAAAAATACATAGAAAATAAATAAAATTGCTAACTTAAAACAAATGCACAGGAATGCAGAAGTACGACAAAAAGTAAATGAGAAACATGAATTACCTTCTGCTCATCTAGTGTGGCATTAATTAAAACCTGATTTTGAATAAGTATTCAAGTAATAATTATATTATACATTGCAAAAATAGTTGTCATTAAAAGTAAAAACCACATTTCATTAATGTGCCGATGTGTTTCTATTATCAAAGTTTAAGTAAAATGGAACATTTAGCTCAGAAACATGATTCAGAAACAGGAAGCAGAACAACTTTATTAAAGCGTGATGTTACCTGGTGGGATCACCGTCAGCTCCACAGCTGGTTCATTATTACAGAAGTATCTTCCAGAGTCTGAGTCAGTAACTCTGAGAATGTGAAGTGATTTATCTGCCACTGAACTGTATCGTTTAGACGGGTCATCAATGTGTTTTTTTTGTTCGTCTGCATCAGCTGTAAGTAAGTTAACTTTGTTTCCGTTCCTCTCTCTGCTCCACGTCACTTCACCCTCCACAGAGTGACGACATCGCAGAGTGACTGACGTCTTCTCCTCCGATACTTCACGATTTATTGCTGCAAAAGAAACACAATTTACGATGAATAAGAAAGTTCACATTTATTTGTCAAATGCAGTGGTTGCACATTGAATGTGACCTTGTTAATTGGTATTTTTTCATTATAAGTGAACTATACCATACACATATAGTGCAGACTGCATGTACTTTGTGAATTATTATTATTAATGTATTAAATAAAGTTCAGTTCAGTCCTGCTGAGTTTCACGATATAAGCCATTTATATTGGATCCCAGTTTAGCAGAAGAAAATGTGACCAATAACAGATGTCTTTTAACAGGTGAGCCAAGTTTTGCTCAGAGTAACTGATTAATATGAAAGGTTCTTACCTGCAGTGACATTACAGCCCAGAACAAAGGCTAACAGGCAGATAATCGCTCTCATCTTCATACAGGCTGAAGTATCTTCTAATGAGGTCCAACTTCAGTTTATCAAGGCTGAGAACAGGAACTGTGTGGTTACATACGTTTGCTTCTCAAACAAAAATACACATCCTCGACACACTTCAGTGTCTTTTTGTGGTCAGTGATGATGTTTCCTTTTTCACTGGGCAGTTTCCTGCATGAAGTGCTGCCTTATCTTCTATTAATTAGACTCGTACAGTATTTTCTGTTGGCACAACAGGGTTTTAGACTTTTCTTCAACGTGTCAGACAATTTATCTGCAAAATATTAACTGGTGATAAAATATCAATGGATATTCCTACAATATCCTCGTGTGGCTAATAAGGTTAGGCTACTGCAAATTTGTTAAGGGTTGGAAAAGATGGTGGTCATAGAAAAAAAGGAAAATGTCGACTAGTATGAGATAGGATGTTACATACTGAGGTGGAGCAGGTGAACAGTTTTAGGTTCCTGGGAATCAGCATCACAGAGAACCTGTCATGGACGTCACACATCTCCACACTGGTAAAAAAAAAAGAAAAAAAAGCTCAGAAACGAATGTATTTCTTAAGGAAACGTAAGAAGGCAAAATTCCCGAGTTCTTGTTAACTTTTACAGAGGAGCAATAGAAACTGACAACACAAACTGGCATGGGATGTGCACGGCCCAGGACTCTCCACCCAGAAGATCATTGGTACTCATCTACAGATCATCAGTGATGTGGGAGGGGTGAGGTGTCTGCACACAGCCCAAAGGACACTCTACAATTCACACCTGCTTCATTCTCAAGTGGACTTTTATAGATTTAAAAACAAACTACAATGCCCAAATTAAAGGTACAGGCTGCTGGCAGCACTTCAGTCACTCATCCGCCCCTCTCTGGAGTTATGTAATAGCTCCCCCTCTCCACCCGAAAACATTAAGATTAAATATAACAGTCCCAGCAGCAGGACGGGAGTATTTTTAAAGAACTAACATTGTCGGTTGGTTTAGTTTTGTAAACCAGTTTCTTTTATTTCTCATATAAACTGACAAAACACTGTGTTATTTTCGTAATGCTTGAATCAACGTGACTTTCCCTGTACCTGTTTTTTTTTTTGCTTTGGTAAACCGTAATTGGCTAGCGCGCATGTCACTTTAACTCGTTTATTGTTTATTGGTTGATTGTTCCTGTCCATCAAAATGCGCTCCTTCGATTGGGCCAAATCACCTTTAAAACGCCCTCTCCGCATCGCCCTCAACAATAGGCTGGCTAGTGCCCCAATCGCACTATCTGAATGCTCCTATTGGTTCTTTCGTCTAGTCAATCACACCATTCTTTGCTGTTATTGGCTGCTCCCTCACAAATGGGCGGCAACTTTCCGGAAATTTCGTTTCCTTGTCTGTCATATGCGAAGCGAAGGAAAGAAGCGATAGATCGGCCGGAGATACAAACTGCATAAAAATATCAGTTTTCCGACGGAGCAAATGCCATATTAATTTGAATTTTAAATGATTTCCACGCCCAATATGACCCAGATACCTTAATGCTAAATTTAGCGGCCGTATTCTGTCTCTGTTTGCTTAGCTAGCTGTTATAACGTCGCTATCTGACTGCAGCCCCCTGCTCTCCAAACACACCGCCTCTCCGGCTATGAGTACGGATTTACTATCTGATTTGGACAGTCGTTTCTTCGCTGATAACCTCCTGACAAGCGAAGACTGGGGTGAGTTAACATGTAAATCCTCTATAACGGAAAATAAACGTGTATTTCATCGAGACACCGCTAGCCCGTTATGATAACGGGTGGTGTGGATGCCCCCTCAGACCAGCAGCCTCCCTCCGTCCAGGCGACGCTGAGGCGTTAAAACGTCTTAAACGGTTAAATCCTCCCCTGCGAAATCTTCATTATGGACGTTAAAGGTTTTATTTGATAAAGAAGGAGTGAAAGTGTGTGTGAGATGCCCGTTGCACGCGGTTACAGCCTGTGTGTGTGTGTGTGTGTGTGCGTGCGCTTCCTCAGTCAGCAGCAGACCCGGATATGTCAGTTTATCTTTAACACAGCGGGTGGAAGCGTGATCACACATTAATGCAAGCACACGTCCCTTCTTCTTCTCTTTCACTTTATAATACCCGCATTTTATTGCCTTGCGTTGACATGTTTCTTGTTAAAACTCTTACTGGAATATGGCTTTTAGCTGGTGTAATTCTGGGATCTTAAAACGAATGCACTAATCTGAATGTAGTTTTGCACATTTACTACTTGTATATATAATATTAACCTACCAGGTACGGACATATACCTGTCTGATGTTGTGTATATACAGAAATACAAACAGATGAGTGTATGTGGGACAGGAAGCTGCTTGTTTTATTTAGTAAGGTTAGAAAATGTTTGCATCCATATTAAAATGATTTTGTTTGTATATTGAGTTAGCATGACTTACCTACAAGTACACGTCCTCAATAGGTGGGTGAGCATTTTCTGTTATGTTAAATTTATAATATGCTGGTGTAATCACTGATTCACATGTCACAAAATGATCATAATCATAGAAGATCAGTGATAAAGTTGAATTATTATTTCTCACAGACAGGTGCTCATCTACCTGAGCCACGTGATTGATTTATTCTCACTGTGTTCAGACTATAAAGTGTTAAATCTCATCCTGGGACCCTGATAATTGAAAGCATTGTAATTATTGTCATGTGAGAACAAACCAGAGGCAGACAGAAGTGAAAAATAACCAGCAGCCTGCCAGTTAAATGCTGCTGAATTTGACTGTTTTGTTATTATGAGCCACCTGGGCAGGTAACCAGCCACCATGTGAAGGTCCTTTTTAAAGGAAAAGGCTACAACCAACAACAAATGTACCCTAACAAGTTTTATCTGAGTAGCCACAGCTTCAATTTATGCCATAAAACTCCACTGTGAAACGTGAAAATATTCTCTTTGATTCACACCTGCTCTGTCTGACAGGATGTAGGCTCAATAAATGGCCTCAGTGTTGGTTTCGGTTTCAAAGTCCAGAGTTGTGTTTTCAGCTCCACATCATCCAGTCAGGCAAAGCATGATGGGAGAAACAGTGGCACACAGGGTCATGTTGGTTTCCTTGAAATGAAGCAGATAAAGAAGCTCAACCACCATCAACTACCTGAGTGTGTTTACAGCTTAGAAATACTTGATGTGACATTTTGATGCTTTATAATATGATTTGAATCACTTAACTAATCAATAAACACGTGTAAGGACTTCTTTGTGTTTGTTGTTATCTTGTTGTGATGTGTGACGTTAAAGATGTTGTGTGGGAAGTGACAGAAAAAAGACTACTAGTAATTATTTTAGCATTTCATTTCCAGTATGTTGTAGTAACAGAGCTGCAGGGATGATGTATTTCTGTAGTCCAACCCTGAAGTTAGCATCGCCCTGGTTCCCTCCACAAAAAGCCAATGGGATTCTTCCATTGGATGTTGGATTATAATCTTCACACATGAACACCACTTTATGATGTTTGAAGCCTAAATACAATCTCCAGAAGTAAAAAGCTAACGTTAGGCTATAAACCAGCTACACCACGGTCACATGACTTCAGCGTCTCCACCACTGAGCTTCCAGCGCTGACCTCTTCTACAAAAGCCTTTGGGAAAGTTTGAGTTAGAACAGTTTGCAGTATAAACCCAACGAGGCTGTAAAGGCGGACGAGTGAGTAGATGGGTTTCTGTGTTCGGCGTGATGACGTTTAATGTCCCCGACAACCTCTGTAGTCTCATTTAGACACTTGTTAGCAACCGGCTTTTTTAAGACACGGAAAAGCTTCAAAACTCACCAGTGGAGTATTTACTGACGGATTTTATGTTGTAGAACAAACGCTTGTGTTAACCACAGACCTTATTTCAGACATCGAACCAAAAACCCATTCAAGAAACCCACTGACTTCCAGACGAGGGAACAGGAAGAGCTAACATGCTAACATGCTAACTCACTTCAGGGTTTCAGGACTCAGTCCTGCAGAACTCTTTATCTTGGACAATAATAACTCAGATAATGTTGTTTGTGTTGTTGTGACTCTGCTCTCGGCTCACAGCTGATGTGTTTGAATCCTGTCTCTCTCCTCAGATGCCTGCCTGTACCAGTGTGAGAGCATGGAGGAGGGGGAGGACGGAGACTTCATCCGAGGGCTGAAATTCGAACCATCGGTACGGAGACAAAAAGAAAGTGTCGCTGCTCACAGCTCTGGTTTCTGTCGGGGACTGAGAGTGTAACTGATGAGCAAACACTCCACACAGTTTACACTTTAGAGACCTTATTTACCATGGCTGGAGCTGCAGGTTAACCAGGAAGTGTCCCGCTCCTTTGTTAACAGTGATCTGTGACTCGTGACCTGGTTGGAGTTGCTGAGAAGTGAAATGACACAATAGATTTGTTTATTGTTGTTTAAAGAACCAGTTTAATGAACTCAACTGAAACCTGTCACCACGAGAAAATGTTTTCTACAGTTCCTACAGTGAACTGTAGATAATACAGTATATTCACTGTATACACTACAGAATAATCCACTTCTAAACTCTTACTGCTGCTTTGTTCTTATAAAGCATCAGCGTGCAGATGCATTTCCTTCCTTTCAGGCCGTCTTTGGCTCCAGATCATTGGCTTGTAGTGACCCGATACTTGCTTTTATTTTCATTTTCTGTCAGTGATGATATACAGTAACACAGGTGTGCACAGGAACTGTTTTAAAAACTATTACTAATACCACTATTTGAGGATTTCCTGTAAGCGTATTTCCCAAAATGTTCCTTTAACTTTAACTGTAGTTAAACATGTTGACGACTTCACATTCACATTGTGTTGGCTGCAGCATAAATCAGGTCTTTTAACCCTCAGTGAGTACAGCTGACGGGTCAAAGGATAATCAATTGTTTGTCGGTTGGCTGAGTGCAACAGCCGTGCACACGCGCACACGCGCACACACGCGCACACACGCACACACACACACACTAATCCAGCAGTTGTTTGGTCTAATTTAATTAAATTTTCCACCGTCCCTCCTCCCTTTCCCTCCCTCTTCTTCCTCTGCCGACCTCTTGCAGTTTGACAATGACCTCGTGCTCACCCTCGATCCTGACAACCCCACATCGCCATGGCGACACCTGGACGACAACCTTCTCACAGGTAACAGACCGGGCGACCATGGGCACTCACTGGGAACCTTAAACCACCTTCGCTCAGCGTTTTGCTTTCACGCCTGAAAACATCTCTGAAACTCGAGACGTTGGATCCTCAGGCCTCTGGAAAACCTCATGTTGTTTTTGAGCATTTTAATGTGGTGGACTGAGAATGAGATTAAACTCCAATAACACATTTTATAAATATATTTTATAGATCATGTTTGATGAGGAGAGAAAAGGATGAGGGAGGTGATATTCTGTATTTTTCTTGTCAACAAATCCCCTGTGCAGACCAAACCAACAACGTGTCAGTCCGTCTCTCTTTACTGTCTCACTTCCTGTCTGTGGCTCTCAGCTCCGAGCCCATTGGTTCCTGCTGAAGATGCTAATATTTAAAAGCACCTCACAAATACATAGTTTCGTGTTTATTTCCTCAAACAGCTGCTCACTGTAGTTTCTACTCAACAAACAGGAGGAAATAGTGCATTAGTTGGGGACTATTTTCAGCAGCGGATGAATCCACATTTGGTGCTGTAGTGAGTATTTGGGGCAGCAGGACGGTGTGTGTGGGACTGAGTCATAATAAACTACAGTGTGTGTGTGTGATGAAGGAACAGCAGTGTGGCTCTCTGATGTGTGTTAACAGTTTATATATATCAGGCTGTGACACACACACAGTACATGTTAGCAGATACACTCACTGCTGTTTTTGGTCTTTTTAAAAAAATACAGATTATCACCAGACTGATCTTTTAAAAAGACGAGAGCAGGAACATAAATGAACTTTCTTCCAGATATGAACTTTTTTTTTAGCTCAGTCGGTAATTAAATTGTCTTGTGGCCTAAAAATACTTCTTTAAACTGTCTCCAGCTTTTTCAAGTCATCTTCCATAATGTTTATCTTTGTTCCTAGACTTGTGGAGCTTTCCATTTACTCTCTTTCTTCTTTGTGAAAATAATTACATTTAAGGAGCCTTGTAGCACTCATAGCCCCCACACGTTATTAATAATGTGCTGCTGTTGTGCTTCCTCCTCCTACTGAACATCTTGCAAGCAGAGATGAAGTGAAGCCTTCTGGGACGTAACTTTAATGTTGCCGGGTTCATTGATTTACCTGTTTAAGGTCGACATCATGAGGAGAAAACACACTTTATTGTGCCGCTGAATTTATGTAGTTTTGTTTCATTAAGAGATTCAATAACAGCACAATGAGAGCGAAAGTCAGTATTGATCCCAGGTTGTTTGATTTATTGTATTTTTACACTTTTAAACAGTGCGGCTGGAAGTCAGAGAGTTGGTGTCATCAGCAGTTTATTCAGTTATTTAGTTGGTGTTTTTTTCAGCACTACAGATCTTCTAGGTGAAGGTGTTTACATGAATCAACATGACACTTATGGCATCACCATGTGTTTACTATCACTGTGCTATTAGTGTTACTGTTACCAATCTGCGACTCGGTGAAAGTCTTGAAGAAACACTGAGAAATTTAAGTCTTGAGGGTGAAAATTATCCAACTTAAATCTTGATTATTTACATTTTATTTCATCAGAAACGCTGCCTTTATTTTTAAGCACTTTAGTAAATCTAAAATAATTAATCTGAACCTTAAACTCTAATTTAAACCTCAGCTGCTGCCGCTTTGACATCAGTTTACCTCTCGTCTTTGTCTTTGTGTCTTTTTTTCTCTGAAGGAGAAGCTCCTGTGATAAAAAATGAAATGACCATCACGCAGCCGTTACCAGTGGAAATGTGTATGTTCTCCAGTTTTTCATCTACTGAACAGAAACTAATCTGCTTACACTCTGTGGTTTTCTTACCTGTTTATTTGCTTGTTTGTGTGTCCAGTGTTTCAGGTGAAAGCAGAGCCTCCCTCTCCTGCATCCTCACTCGGCTCCGACTGCTCGGCATCGTCACCAGACCCTCAGGTGAAGGTTTAAAAACACTGTCAACTCGATTTTTGACCATGACGAACGCTGGTCTGCATTTTATAGGTGTTGGTCTTGTTTTTAATCATGTAACAAGGTGAATTAAGGTTTACGTCCTCTCTTGTGGATCATGCAAAACGTAAAAAGTAAAAACTTATAATCAGAAGTTAAGATTGAGGTTAATTAGACAAATTTATATGACGTAAAGGTGTAAAATCTGAAGACAGCTGCAACTGTTTTTATATTTCCAGCTTATATTTAAGCTGCCGTCAGCTAAACACTTCCTGGTAGAGTTTGATGATGGTAGCTGAACATCGTTGGAAAAAGGCAAAATGGAGCGCCTGGCATGACATGAGTTGGTCAGTATCCTCAGATATCATTATTTATTTGTTTTCTCTCCCGTCCAGATCACAGTTAAAGGTGAAAACCCTCCGACTCCTCCATACATGTACGGAGACGTGCTTTCTCCTCCACTGGGGTCCATGGAGATCACCGTGGCAACAACAGCCGTACCCCCACCACAGACGCAGCTACAGACGCCGTTAACAACGCAGATCCCAGCAGTCATCAGTGGAATACAGACGCAGGCTGCAGGTGGGTTCAACCACTGAGTGAAGACAACAGAGCGTCACCGTTTGTTGTCTCTCATCTTTCTGAATGTTGCAGTTTGTGGGTGATCAGCAGGGAGCGCTTTGACGACGTGCAAACAAAACGAAACTAAACATACAACAGCAACATACGTCGTACATAAGTCTGTGAATACAGTTAATTTCTATCTAGTACCCCCATGTTTTATCCTTCAACAATACAATCAGGGTCTTTAGATTCTGATCACTCCAGCACCATCATGACCCAGGTCTCATTATTGTCCACATATCCTACATTTTATAAAGAAACAAAGACAAAGAGACACCGCTGATGTCTGTTGCACTTCAGACCTCTGCTGCAAAACTGTAGATTCCCTCTGAGTTGGAAGTGAGTTGTATCGTGTTGAAAGAAGCTCAAGTATCTCGGGGTCTGAGGGTTAAATGGAGATCGACAGTCAGGTTGGTGATGTGGGAGCTGTACCGAGCTGTCTGAGCAGAGCTTGAAGGGAAAACTCTTGATTTACTAGATGATCTACTTTCCAGCCTTCACCTGTAGAGGGTTTCAGTACTGAGACCCCAGGGCAGACCCCCACAACACAGCAGAGGGGTTACTGTATACGTCCCATCTGGTGCGGGAACTCCTCTGGAGGAAGAGGGTGGATCTACTCTTCTTAGTCTACATCCACACTGATACCTGTTTGTTTTAAAACGCGTAGCTTTTGCTACGTTTACTCCCAGCGTCCACACTACTCCGGCGTTTTATAACCACTAAAACGGAGATATTTTAAAACGCTGCTGACCCCGTTTTACTTTGAAAACTCCGGGACTGCTTTGCGTCACTTCCTGTGTTGGGTCTTACCAGCATCAACGTGTCCTTCCCTGATTCGTCACATTCCTATCACGTGACCCTTTTCAGCCTTGATTCCCAGCAGTTAATTCAGCATTAATAACGAATCACATCACTTCCTTTCAGTAACAGTTCCACCTGGTCGTCGGTCCAAGCAGAGAAATTGCTGTTCTTCATTCGTAGTATTTCCTGCAGCTAACTAAGCGACCAACCACAGAGCAGACAATCTGCTTCCTGTTTACACCTTCCAGTGCATGTGAATGGTTATGTGATATGTGTTTTCAGGCGTGTAGTATGGACGGAGATTATATCTGAAACGGGGATAAAACGCTCGTGTGGACGGAGATCTTTTTCGTTCTAAAATGACGGGAGGCTCAGGCTTCTGCCACTGCAGCAGCTCCTCCAAACACCACGTCTGCTTTTCTTTGTTTGCAGGCAAATGATTCAAGTAAAAAACCTCATTTGTGTAAAATCAAATGACTCGAGTGTGTGTGTGATGGAGCGCTCATCACCACGAATTTCTATTTGCATAACAATCATTTTCCACTTTACACCAGAGAGGACTGAAGTCTGAGTCGTGTGTTGACAGCTGCAGTGTTTCTGCAGTGAAAGCAGCTAAATGACTCAGTCAGCTGAAACATAACTGTTCTTGTTGCTTGGTTATGAGGCTGATGTATGAAATGCATCTGACTCTACTGTTGGTCTTTATGTCTGAAATGTGAGTGATACTTGTTTTCTCTCAGTTTTGCCGAGTTCGGCCACATTAAAGGCCAGCACCATCCTGAGCACCAAACCTCCCATCCAGCCCAGACCAGTGTGCGTCACCACCCTCCCCGTCCCCCAGACCCCCGCACCGGCCAAGACCCTCATACTGCAGGGCCTCCCCTCCATGGACCAGACCAGACCTGGTAAGTGGTCTTTGTTTGAAACTGAATTAGTTTCAAACAAAGTATGTATGTGTTTTATCATACGGATGATACAGCAGTAATACCAGAGTCTGAATTTAAATCTACATCACTGTTGTCGTTGTTGCAGATGAAGGGATTTACAGGTTTGGAGCCACACCCGGGGCCCATTTCACAAATAAATTCTGACATGCAAATTGCAGATAAATGTGCAAATCCTGCAGGGCTCTCACATGCTCCGCCATGGCTCTGAAGTATGAAGCTTTTTTTGTGAAACGTGTCAAAATGAAAGCGAGAGGAAATGATCTCATGTTGTTAATCGCAGCTGGCATTTTGCAAATTTGGTAAAAAAAATGGGCCCCGGCAGTTTTGTTATATCCGACACTTTCAGAGTTAAATATCTGGACAGCTGTTGGGTGGAGTGCCATGAAATTTGGTTCAGATATTGAAGATCCCCAGAAGATGAATCCTGATGATTCTGGTGATCGTGTGACTTTTCATCTTGTACTTCACGGCTTAACCTCTAAAACTAATGACTGAATTCCTGTCAGCCTCCTCAGACAAACTGTAGATTAATGTAGACTCATGTAGCATGCAACCATACCAAACATGAGCTTATTTACATGCTAACTGTAAGCATGCTAACATGGTAACAATAGTGGGTTAGTACGCTTTAAATCCAACATGCTAA
The DNA here is from genome assembly GCA_008360985.2 of Macquaria ambigua. NCBI lineage: Eukaryota > Metazoa > Chordata > Actinopteri > Centrarchiformes > Percichthyidae > Macquaria > Macquaria ambigua. The sequence goes on along the minus strand of VMKM01004404.1, from coordinate 1,449 downwards.
ATGTTAGAAACAAGATTAAAATTATATTGAATTATGCTAACATGCTGACAGGCTAAACGGTAGCACATAACCATCTAATAGTTGTCGAAACTTATCATGTTAGCATTCAAGTCAAACCACCTGAGTCTGACAAAGTCCAACTTAAACTGAAAGTTGAACTAAGTTTGAAAATAAAGCGAAGCCTAATAAACCTGAGATTTTCTAGGACGGCCACAACGACGTCTTTCCTGTGACACCAACTTGTTGCTGTTCACATCTGATTATTGTCTTTATGCCTCTTTTCATTTTTAAATAGTAAAAGAGAAACCTCATAAATCCCAGGCCTAATTTAGCAAACTAACCTGTATAATCTTGTGTTATTGTAATAATTCTGTGGCATCAGTGCCTTGCTCTACACAGGGATTTGAACCTGTATCTTGCCGTCTTTCCTCCTGCAGTCGTCCTCTCTCAGTCCGTCTGCCTCGGTTCAGCTCCGGCCATCGTCAAAATGGAGCCCGTCTCTCCCAGCATCCCCCAGCACTGCTCCAGCCCCACGGCTCCGCCCACCAGCAGCAAACCCATCGTCCCAGCGACGGCGACAACGTTACCCGGCAACAACTCCAACGACATCGATGTGAGTAGGCTGGATGTACCGACTCCTTCCAAGTAAAAATACCACCCAGTGTTAAACAACAGTCCCTTGTTTTTGACCCAAAGTTAGTTAGATATCTGACTTACTTTGAGTGAGATTTAAAACTCTAGATCAGCGTAATCAATGAAGAGGACTGCAGTCGTATGTAGTGAAGATCACCAGTCTCAGCGTTTCACCTCTTATTATATAACATTTACCCTCAGGCTGATGGATCATATCATACACCTGTTGAACTTTTGTTCACCCTCCTTTATTCCCTCTTTCCTCTTCCTGTCTTTCTCTTCATCTTTGCATGTTAACTCCACCCAACCTCCTCCTCCTCCTCCTCCTCCTCCTCCTCAATGATTCCCCATTGTCCCTCTGTCCTCTTTTTCTTCAAACTCTCCCTCCTTTGTTCCATTTCCATCCCTTCTTCCTCCTTATTATTCCTCTTTTTACTTCTTCCCTTTTCTCTCCTCTATCTCTTCCCAATACTCCTCCTCCTCCTCCTCCTCATGCAGATGAAGGTGCTGAAGCGGCAGCAGAGGATGATAAAGAACCGGGAGTCGGCGTGCCAGTCGAGGAAGAAGAAGAAGGAGTACCTGCAGAACCTGGAGTCTCAGCTCAGGGAGGCCCAGCAGGAGAACGAACGTCTCCGCAGGGAGAACCAGGCGCTGAGGGAGAGGCTGGCCGGGAAAGAGGTGAGGGACGGGAGGGAGGATGTCACTCTTCATCCTCTTCATCAACTTTGTCTCCTCCTTTAACCATTCAAGCCCTCCAAAAGTCTGGAGTTCAGGGGCTCCATTAAAACGGACATCTGCGGGGGGGGGGGGGGGGGG
>VMKM01004403.1:0-17523 GCA_008360985.2 Macquaria ambigua | reverse complement strand
TTGATATGCAACAAAACCCAATTACAAATGTTTGTGCTTTTTTTGCACAGATTAAATGTAAATATACTATTGTATGTATATTAAATCACTTTATCAATATGTACTTTAAGGGGGAAAAACACTCACACCAGAAACTACAAATCACTGTTAGCAACACGTATCTCAGTTAGAGTGGAGATGACTTCATCTTTTTAGTGCACTACATAACATTGAGTTAAACAATATGATAGAAGTATAACAAAAGTAATACTAGAAGAAGAGGTTTGTTTGTGTACTTGTGTCCTGCAAACTGTACATGCGCAATATACTTAAATAGTGGAATCTCTTCAGGTTGCAGTTACATTGTGAAAGCAAACTCAAATCCAGTCTATTTCCTCACATCTGATTCCTCCTTTAATTGATTACTCTAAATGACCCTTATTGTCCAGAACTGTTTGTAGCTCGAGCAGCACCACAGAAGATTCAGATTTTCCTCTTTTCAAACGTGAACATCTTTATTCTGAGGCTTTAGTTCTGTAGCCAAAGAAATGAGACACAGAAGGAGCTGCTGGGTGTATTATGTAAAGATAAGTGTGTGGTTGTGGAGATGGGTGGGGGGGTCAAACTAGTTCTCAGGTTCCCGATGGAGGAGGGAATTGTGGAGTATCAGTGGAGTTTCCCTGAGTTGTCCCCCATCCTAAATCTGACGGTAAAGCCCAGGGAGGGTATCAGATAAGGTCTAAATCTGTTGAGTGCCGATGAGACCTATAGGAGGGGGAGTCAACCCAGCCTGTGATCCTCAGGGTGAGCAGGAGAGGGGGGGCTACTTCCCTCGAACCTTGGTGTCGGAGGACAGAGGAGAAGCAAGTCGATATGGAAGCGCACCTGCTCGCTTATCTCTGTAGAAACTAGGGGAGGCTGTGCCAAACGGTCCATCCCCAGACCCTAGATCAGGCTCTGTTGAAGAAAGACAGCAGTTGGAACGGGGCCTCCCTGTCCATCAGTGTGTGTGGACATGTGCACTCTGTGGTCCTAATCCAAGTCTACTCTGATGTAGCTGTTAACCTGCAGGTGTCATGAGAGGGTTCTTATTTTGATTGGACACCAGCTGCCCAGTTTCTATATTAAAATTATGAATCAACTAACTAGTCAGAACGTTCAAGGGATTTATCAAATCCTTCTTTTCTTGATTCTGCTGTAAAGGAGGTGCACCTGGCTAGTAGGGCTGCAAAAATTACTTTCATTATCAACAAATGTGTCTATTTTTTTCCCTATTGATTGTCTATAAAATGTGAAAAAAAAAAAGAAATAGTAAAATTCAAGGATGCAAAGCAGCAAATCCTCAATTTTGAGAAGCCAAAACCAACAATTGTTTTGGCATTTTTTCTCAATAAATGACTAACGATCAAAATTGTGGTTGAGTTATTTTCTGTCACTAATCATTGCAGCACTACTGGCTAGACTTACATACTTTACATCCATTGGTACACAATAACCTACAAAGCATGATTATTATACAGAAGATTAAAGCCCCTGAAAACTTGGTTTCATATCTTAATTTTTCTTAATAACATTCATGACTAAATACCAACAATCGCAGTTAAAAGTTAAAAAACAATCTTAGGTATATTATTTATTTAATGAGTTGAGTTTATTAAGAGTTTAACAGTAAAAACTCAGCTAATCTGATTCAGCAGGACTTTGTGGGTGTGGTTTGATCAGATTTGATTGACAGTGCTGGTGACATCAGCGTCTGATTTTGATTTAAATGTTGCTGAATCCTAATTGGTGCTTGGAAGTATGTGATATCATCTTTTTCCAACTGAGCCCCACCCACTTTAAACCAGTGAGAAGAGCACACTTACAGAAATATCTCATGTAAAATAACCAAAAATGTTAAAACTTTGGCAGAAAATAAGATTGTTCATGTAAGACCAAATCTCATAGTAAGAAGCTGATTGAGTAAATATGTTTTCAGGGCCTTTAAAGTAATATCTGTGCTGCCATCATAGGGTTGTCACAACCAAAACAATTCATACATAAGAATACATTTCTAAAAGACATCTAATTTTCAGTGGCTAGATCAACATTCAGCAGTTCAGTAACAAGTGGTAATCCAAAATTGTATGCGTCTAACACTCGATCAACACTTTCTAGATCTTGTCAAAAAAGGTCAGTGAGGGCCGGCAGAGCTGTGGGTGAGGATGTCTCAGCGTTACCTGGCCAGATGATAGCCTCCAGCAGCGTCACCCTGCGAGCCAGAAGCTCAAGGTCTGCCTGCAAGTCGTGGAACATCTGCAAGCTAATGTCCTATCAGAGAGCAGTGACAGGGGGACTGTGTGAGGGGGTGGAAACACCAGCCTGAGTCCTGGGGCTGCTCGCGACTGTTCCCACTCCCTGTCCCAGCAGTGAGGTATGGTGGGAGTTTGAGCCCCCCCACCTTTGACCCCTGCCTAAAGCTGACCCTGCCTCAGGCCTCCTACTCACCATGAATACCGATCATAGTCTCAAGGATTAAAACCCTCTCGGCTAAGATCTTCAGCGCCTCTCTGATCTGATGTATTCCGTCCCCCTGTGAAGATAGATACAGCCGTCAAGGTAAGGAGCACAAGCCAAAGAACTGCTCGCCAAGATGCAAGTCATTTTCTCTCTTTCAATACAGTTCAGCAGTTAGAAGGTTAAAACAGTCCACATATCTGCTCAGCACTCTCAGACATATCTGGTCCCTGCATTTCTCTGTATCTCCCTCATTCTCTGGCCATGCTGCTACATGAAGTCAGTCTCTGCCATGCTGGGCTGGGCAACATCAGCATGCACATTACAGACCAGCCTCATGTTGGTGACATAACACAGCTGGGATCACACTCTCCCAGGATTTAGATTTGATCATGCTATCTGCATTCCTTTTCGTTGGGCAGCAGTTAAGCCAGGCGAGTGTTTTCAGCACCGCAGCTTTCATTCTTAACGCTGTGGTCACAAAAGTTACCCATTGTTACCTGACAGAATGAAGCCAGTATAGATTTACATTGAAATCTAATGTATTTGTCTTTTTTTTTAAGGATGAGGCAATGGCTTCATGAGTCATACCTTCAAGAATAACAAAAAGTAGTTGAACAGGAGAAGTAAAGCAGACAGAGACCATCACATAAGAAGGCATGCAGAGAATAGCTGAAAGTGAGTGATTCCCACTATGAAATGCTCTGATTAGTAAGACAAACCAAGGGCATACTTTATGTTTGAAGAAAAAAGGCAAAGTTTCACTGAGTCATAAACACTAGCGGCTAGAACCACCAAGGGGACGACACTTTTTGTGAAATATCGCCTCTGACTTTTCATTTAGCAACATTTTAATTTATCCAAGTCTTTGGTTTATGACCAAATACCTGCGAAATTAATGACATTCCCATCAGCCTCAACTGTACTTTGTGTTTAGTGCTAATCAGCAAATGTAACACTCTGAGATGGTGAACGTGGTAAACATATCTGCTAAATGTCAGCAAGTTAACGTTGTCACTGTGAACATGTTAGCATGCTAACGTTATAGTGCAGCCTCACAGAGCCACTAGCATGGCTGCAGACTCTAATCAGAGAATTAATCCCCAAATAAAGGAGCTACTTTGCCTTATTTCCGTTTTATTGACACCGTGTTATTTCACTCATTAGATACATTTTGTAGTTGATTGTCACATCCAGAAAAGGAAGTTTATGTGGCGCAGTACTTAAAGATGAAATCATGCAAGGTTGTGGGACAGAAGAGGATAGCTGTATCCACTCCACTCACATCAGAGCACAACACCTCTAAACCCAACAGGACCCACCACTGACACATAATGGAGTGATTTGGCATATACATTTCTCACATTTTCTTTGTGGCTCATTGAAACATTTTGAAGTCTGTAAAATCAAACAGATTGATTAGATGTAAGACAGAAGGATTTTTACTATATTCTCCATTCTTTCACTCAGTCAGAGCTGGTGCATGGTGTTGTTACAGGATTGACGCCGTTTATTGTATTTTGTATATTTATATGTATATGCCAAAGTCAGATGCTGAAAGGTGACTGTGAAAGGTAGCCATGGGGACAGTAGCTTGCAGAGGGAGTCAGACAGCTTTAGGGTCAAGAGGACAGTGTTGTGACAGGGGACAGCAGTCCAGAGCACACCCCCAAGGACCAACAAAAACAAAAACACATTAACACCAAAAGATTTCACACACAAAGTCAGACAGTTCGACAGCTAAAATCATATATGCTCAAACAAAAACAACAACGTAAAACAGACACTTTATGACTATCAACAGGGAGGAAAGTATGGACTTGAGAGAAAAAGAGATGCAGCTGAACGCCACAAAGATCATAACCATAACCTGAGACGTGGGTCATGGTTAGACGTAATTTAGGTTACTGAATAGATACATTGCATTGCAAAGTGAACACGTGATGACATAAATAAAAATATCTTACATTTAGATTGCTCTTGTAAAATGAGAAAGAGGTAAAAGAAAAATAAGGGTTAGACAGACGCAGAGAAAATATTTAATGCTCAGCAAAGGAATCTTAAAACTTCTTTTTAAATCTTCAAACTAAAGGCAAAACCCTCCTGTCCAGGCCCTCTCTCACCGTGTGAACTGTGAACTAACCACCAACTACTTTCTTACCGGCAAGCCCTTCTCTCCTGGTTCTCCCTTGGGACCCGGTGTTCCCTGTGAGGAAATATTAACAACAGAAAAAAATGAGTCTGACTTCAAAACATTCATGAAAGAGCTGCAGCAGTTTACTTCCACAGAAAGAGCTCATTCTCTCGGAGACTGTGTTGTCGCTGGTCAGTGTGGTTTGTAGTGCTGCTGGTTAGTGTAGTTTACAGTAATATAACCAGCTATGACATGTGTTGATGTTTCCCCCCATACACTCATTTACTCAGGCCATAATCCTCAAGGCAGCAGGGTGGAGGTGGCTTACCGGCTCGCCTCTGAAGCCCCTCTCTCCTGGGTAACCTAAAGGACCCTGAAAAACCAAAGGCATGTCACAGAGAGTTTAAGGATGTAGATGTAGGGTAAATGAAGAAAACCTACTGAATGTTATCCAGCTCTGAGTGTACTCACTCTCTCCCCACGTTCTCCCTTTGGCCCCACAGGGCCCTGCGTTCCAGGGGCTCCAGGTTTCCCCTGTATTGAGTCAGAAAGGAAATTCAAAATGACAATGACAACATTTGTACTGCAACTAATCTGACAGTGCTAAACTCAGTAAGTGACTGCAGTGCAGCACTATGCTGTGAGCGAGCTTACGTTCTGTCCTGACGGGCCAGGAGGTCCTATTGGGCCTTTGGGACCTGGGGGACCTGGGGGACCTGCGTGATAGATAGGAAGATTCATATCAGCACCCAGTACCTTTACCCTCTGGGAGGAGGTGGTGCTGGTTTTTAGTGTTTTGCCTGGTGACGAGCACTGAGCTCAACCTGTACAGCACATGTAGCTGTTTATGACTTTATATAACTTAAGAGCAGCTTTCAGTGTGTGGACTAAACTCTGAGGGATGTTTTGTTGTTTTGTTTTGTTGTTTGGTCCCCTGGTTAAGAATTTGCATTTTTGCATATAAAACCACAAAAACTGAACCAACATCCTTCTTACATTAGAAGCCAAGTAACGTCTGATTGGGAATGAAATTGATTGATATTATTTACAAGTGTGTGTTGGAAAAACAGTGTGCAGTAGATCTACAGTGTGCACCTGCTGTATCTGTGTATGCAAAAGCATTTCAAATATTTGCATATTTCAGTGTAGCAGAGTTTCACAAACACACTCACAGAGATAAATACAATATGGAGAGTGATAAACACTCACCGATAGGCCCGGGGGGACCCTGAGGTCCTGGTCCTCGTGAGTCTTGGAAAGTGTTGGTGAAGAAGAGGTCTTTTCCACGATCTGGAGTTGAAATCAAAATGTTTGTGTTTGATGGGAGCTACTTTCCTGGCTAAGGACGGTATTCACAAACAGGAACAAAGCTGATTAAAATATCGGCAATAATAATCTGTCACACCTTCACATGGCATAGTGCTGCTTCACTGACAAACACGTTTTTATTACTGTATGAGGTATGTATTACTGTATTATTTTATCAGTTGTCTTGTTGATTTTATTTTGACTTTAAGGGAATCATTGGGACTCAAGCCTGGTTCTAGTTCTGGGTTTCAATAATTGTTTTCAATATCAGTATGTTGCCTGAGAGAAAGTGCTCCCTGAGAAGTGAACCTGAAGAATCCTGTGGCAAAATGTGTTGTTCCCACTGTTGCACTTGTGATTAAATAAATATGAACTTGTGAAGAATACTGATGCAAGCCTTTCAGTGTGTGATGTTGTACTTTGGATTTTGTTGCCATACTCTGCTGATGCTGCCTGAGAAGCTCAACTCAGGGCAATGAAAGCCCTCTTCAGTACATCAGCATGACCTCCAGAGGGCAGTGTTTTCCAACAAATACTCAAAACTTCACCTAATGCCTTTAACAGGGTAGTAAACTACACAAAATTGTGAGTGATCAGTGTTTCACATTCATTAAAAAAAGTTATGTAATATTGCGTCACAAACTTTCCATATCCACTGACTGGACATCTACAACTAACTGAGTCTACAGAGAACGGAGAAGAGGAAGAGGGTGGTGAACGTGTGAGCGACAGAGGAAGTGTGCGGTCATTGGGTCATTTTATACTGAGAGGAAACACAGATCCAATCACAGCATGAGACTTCAGGAGATACAGAGAGGAGGAGGAGGAGGAGGGCTGACAGCCAGAAACATCCTCCAGCTGCCAGAACGTTGCACACCGCTAACAGATCACGACCGGAGGTGACATCCGAAACAGGGTCGCTCTCTCTGTGTCTATTTCTACCCACTCTCTGCATTTCCTACAAAGAGCGCACTGGGATCAGTGGCTTGACTTTACAAACACTGAAATCTGATTTTTAAACAACAGTCCTCCTCTTCACTACTTCATGTTCTGGCTGCTGGTTTAGGAACCCGCTCCTGTTCTGCAAAAGGGAATTCCAACCTCCTGATGCAGACGTCAAAGCCAAATAAGCCAGTGTTTTCCAAAGGAAGTTCAGCACAGAACCCACCCACCCACCCACCCACACACACACCCACACACACACCCACACACACACACACACACACACACACACACACACACACACGTTCCCTACTGTTACTTTGATGTGAAAGAAATGGCTCACAGTCTCGGAAATCATCATGCCAACCTCAACGTACCCACAGCTTTCTCCACACAGGAACCCAGAGCGTACGAATCTGTGTGCTGCATACTTTGTTTTACCACTGAATCCACACATAAAACCCGCCAATACGTTGACCTTGAAAGAGCCGGTGCAGGCCCCCATCTGTCTCTCACACTCCCCCTCAGCTGTCTGAGCGGCGGCCTACATCTGGAAGTTGTTGAGTGACATCAGTGATGGACAGGTTCTCATCCCAGCATGTGAAGTCTGTGTCAACCTCAGACTGTCTCTGCCTCCATTGAATACTCTTTGATTCTGTTCTTCTTGGCAATGGGGAGCAAGTAGCAGTTAAAGGATTACCACCATCTTGTCTGTTTCTCATTCCCTTTGTTTCTTTTGTTTATCATTAGTCCTGAAACCTGTGAGAGCTCTCACGCAGCAGGACAGAGCATGTCTGTGAGGCTGCTAAAGACACATGAATATCAGCAGTTTGAGGGGTCAGGTCGGTAAAACCTACATCGCCCTGCCTGAGGACAAAGGCTTTGATTGAATCTGTATACATGCACTCGTGCTGCGTTCATGGCAAACTGATTTAGCTACATTAAAATGAAATATACAGCAATTAAAGGGGAAATGAGCTGATTTTACACATCAAAGTCTGTTTTATTTATTTAAATATCTTGGGGAGTAGTATTGTATGTGTGAAAAAAAGAGGTATAAACCCTTTTGTGACTCCAAAGGGAGCTGCGTGAAGGTGGATAAATTGCCTCAAGTGATGTCACTTGAGTCAGTGTCGGTTGGGGCTGAAGACTATGAGATTGAAAAGGAAAAAAATCTAGAGGTGTAAATCTGGAGAGTTAGAAACAAGTGAGCTTACCAGACCTCTGTCCCCCATCTCTGCTTGAGGCTAGCAGCTCGAAGCTACATTAGCTGCTACTAGCATAACACACCCAAATCTCCTACCAAACAGTTCCAAGCCGAGTTGCATTGTGGGTAATGTAGGCGCCATGTTTTGACTAGGAAGAAGAATGTGTGGAATAAAAAAGACGATATCTCTGGTTCTGCTGTATTGATTCTTAACTTCTTTTTTTTTACTGTCCATCGAGAGTCCAGCAATGTTAAAGGAGTGCAAAGGTAAATCTGTGGAGTACTCTTTTAATTCATAACAAATACAAAGAGTACTTTTAACTGTTTGGTGTGGAATTTGTGCCATGGTGACTGTATGAAGTCTGTTAGATGTCCTTACTGTGGTCTGGTTCTGGGATGTGGGCACTGGCCGGTGCTGGAGGCCCTGGAGGGCCAGGCGGGCCTGGTAGACCCCTCTCTCCTGGGAGTCCCGGTGGACCACGGGGACCTGAGAGGAGGGAGGACAGAAACATCACTGTGGCAACAGACATGAGGTATGTCACAGCAAAATATGATTTTAAAGTTACTTCTGGAGAGGCACAGTAATGATAAATGACTGTGGGTGATGAGATGATAGGAGGATAAACGATGACAAAGACCAGAGAGGAAACAGATTAGATAAAATGCTGAATGATACAGCATAATAGTGTCTGGCAGAAGTGTGTGTGTGTGTGTGTGTGTGTGTGCCTTTATATCTGTGCATGTGCACATGTGGAGTAAAATCAGCAGCTGGACAGAGGAGAAGAAGTGCATGAACTGGCCGACTTTGTTTCTCTGTAATTAACAGAAGGAGGGTGTTTAATGGTCCGGTGCTGGGAACTTACTCAGGGACATGGGAAAACTCAAATAAACACCACTAAACTCTGCAAGGTGTTACTGGCACTGGTTCATAGTAAATTAAATGTTCCCTGCATACACACTGCTAGCTTTTGTACATGTGTGTGTATCAGTAACTCCTTCCCCAGCCATTTTTTTGAAGGTGGAAAAAAAGCACCACCACATTGTTGACCTCATTGTTTGGAATCTCCTGAGGTAATGCTGCCCCCTAAACACCACCTCTTGCCCTCCGACGGACCCAGACTCACCACCTCTCTGTTTATGTACTGATGCAACTGACAATGACAATCCACTAATTACTGCTTTGCAAGGTGATGTTATTACAGCTCTGATTTGACACCTCCGTTTTCACTTAGCCTTGGTAAACACTGCAGCATGACCGGCTGTGTTTTGGCTGCATGGGGGAGGCTATAAGCTACAATCTGCGGCGCAGTGCTTCAAATGGCCAGTCAAAGTGGCCCTGTAGAGTCAATGTGACATATGGGGGAAAACTATTTTCATTTTTCCTGCAAATTAATGGTTCCCTAGAGCAGCCGGGGGAAGCTGCGTCAAAATATGAGTTAAATATTGCAATACAAATCTCTTGTAACTTATCAGGACTCGTCATAATGTACAATATCACTTCTCCCAACAACACAAGTTCTTCAAGTACTTCTCTCCCATCTTTCCCATAACCTCTGGCTCAAAAACATATTTGTCTACATTTTCCGCGTCATTGGACCCATTCCAGACCTGTGTTTATCTTTCTCTTTAAAATTAAAAAAACAAATCTGCACAATATGGAAAGCATAGCTTTGGATGCAAGACACATCACTGGTCTTGGGTACTTATGAAGTAATGGAGATAGAAAAAACAATAACACCGCAGGCATATGGAAATCATAAGGACCTGGGATTTGTGTATATATAGCTCATGTTCATTTCAGATTGAAGTCACATGGCGCTTCTCGGAAAGTGGGTTTGTAGTTTAACTTTTGCTCTAAATCTCATCTTTACCCAGCAGCAGGCGCAGAGCAGGGGTCACATGTTAGCCTGAAAGGAGAGGCACTCCCTTCATGATCCAGAGCAGAGAAATAACAGCCTATAGCGAGAGCAGATGTCGTGACACACTTATACCGCCATTTACTTTATTATCATTCAAGTCACAGCTGCCTGTGGATTTACTTTTTTTTCCAACAGGTCATTTATTATTTGTACATAATAGCTGTGAATACATGGAGCAGATTTATGATTCAGTGTCTGTTCTGGTTGGTGACCATGAGCAGCAGCACATGTTCGGGATTTTATATGTAGTCTGAAAACAAATGCTTTCGCTGCCCACTGAAACAGCACTTTTAGAAACATATGATTTTAAAAGCCGACCAACAAAATGCCCAAATTCCAGCAAGTTCCCAGCAGGCCTCAGGGGCCGCTGGAACGCTCTGACATTTACCGCTGGAGGGTCTGTGGGCTGCCCGAGTGGTTTAAGAGAGAGACAAATACTCTGGAGCAGGACATCACGGGTCTTTTGTTGGAGAGTTGATTTTTCCACTGTTGTTTCCACAGGTCTTTGGTCAATAGTGAGCCATTCAAATGTCTTGTTCTACAGACAATGGGTTAAGTGGACAGGCAAGCATACAACTGCCTTGTAATACCCTCCGTCTTTCTCAGTGACACACACAAATCTTTACAACATGTTTATTGACAAACTGTGTCAACATCTAGTAAGATAAGGCTCATTTGTTTCTGTCAGCTCACAACTGTCTGCTAACAGTGAGCTGTGTGTATTTCTACTTTAAGACCTCTCCTACCTGCAGGTCCTGAGGATCCCTTTGATCCAGGGGTTCCAGATGGGCCCCTTGTCCCGGCATCCCCCCGAGGCCCACTGGGACCTGGCAGCCCTCGAGACCCTGGCTTCCCTAAGAGGAGGAAACAGTCATGAGTAATCACGAAGCCTTAACTGGTTCACATCTTAAATGGTTTTACATCCACTGGAAGGCAACTATGGCTACAATTTACCATCTCTGCCAGGAAGCCCATCTCTCCCCTTTTCACCCTGAGGACCTGTAATGAAAACAGAGAGGTGACTTAATTAAGAGGTGTAGCTCTGTGAAAAAATCTGAGCTCAAACCACCTGGAGAAGAGGTAGTGTAAAATCCACAGAGGGATGAGGTGAGACTCTCTAAATTCTGTCTAAGTAATCAGAATATATTTTAATATAATAATAATATTTCCTACTGTATATAGTGCACTATATTTACACCATTTTATTTGAGTGTTTTTCTCAGTGTGAATCGTATTCACTATATAGTGCCGTCGCATTTTACAGATGCAAAAATGTCTGTTGTGAGACTCACCACCTGTCAGTCATGGGGGAAAATGACAAAAGTTTCCAAAGTCTCAATCTACTGCTCATTACTGAGTAAACCATTGAGTGTCTATTATATAGGGAGTAGTGAATGAGTGAACGAGGGTTTGATTTTGGACACAGCGAGATTGTCTCATTGCTCTTCAAATAAAAACTTGTGCCATCACAGTGATTTGCAAGATTCTATAATCACTTAAAATTTCTTCACATCGTGGATATAGGCTCAGTGAACTCTGGGTTTTTGCTGCAGCCGGTGCTGGGCTCGACTCCAAGAGAAGAGAAGTCGTCTCCTGAATGCTCTGAAGTGTTCGCTTTCCACACAGCCACAGAGAGCTGAAAGTGAGCAGCACAGACTGCTGGGCTCTTACTTTTGCTAAAGGAAATGAGTCTGTGTGCAGTGCAGGAAATAGGATATGAGCAGAGGTGAGCAGGTAGAGGGCAGAAAAAAAAAAGAGTTGCAGCTTGCGGAGAAAAGCTGCAAGGAGTGATTTCTGACTCATTTATCAAAACACTAAACCCTGGACTCTACTTAATGGAAATATGCAGTATTTTTTAAGACATATTCATGCATGACAGCGTGATATACGTACCTGCAGGTCCCTGCTCACCAGGAGCTCCCTGAGCGGGCACAGTCCCCATCAGTAATGAGGCCTCTGGTGCAGTTCCTCCTTTGCCCTGAAGGTGGCGATGTGATACGGACATTGGGGCAGCGAGTAATTGGACCTGGTACAGGAGGACATAAAAGAAGTGTGTGCAATTAAACAATATTCTTGTTTAATTTTGGCCTATTGTATTGCGGCTGAATGAGTACAGTCCATACCTTCGCCTCCAGTGAGCTCAGCCTGTCACTCAAAGCTGTGATTCGACTGCAGTTGAGACAATCTAAAAAAACAGAAAATTGCTTTCTTTACCTTCAGGAATCAGACAGTTAAACATGTAGTATACCTTTGCCACTGTGCTGTATAGTCAAAGTAGTAACATGTTCTTACTAGAGACTGGCTCTCCTGTGCGTGCAGGTGGGCGGCGTAGCGTGGATGGCTTCCTCACTGCCTCTTGAGCTACAAGCTGGTTCCCTGCTTCTGTAACAGAAGATAAAGAGACAGAAAAATGTCACCTCTATGTGGCTTGGATTTGAAGGTATAGTGACTTCTTGACCTTGAAAACATAATATTTAGATTTGGAAGTTTTTATTTCCTTTTATACACAACATGGGAACCACAGTTCCAAATTCTCACCAAGATCTATTCAATTGCTTGATGTCAAAATAACTATCTGTAAACCAAATTTAATGGAAATCAGTTCAAACGTTTTTTGCAATATGCTGCTGACATTAGAGCCGAGAGGATTAGTGGATAAATCGAGTCATTCTTTAAGCAAAAATACCAAAGATTCTCTGGTTTTAGCTGCTCAAGTGTGAGGATTTGCTGCTTTTCTCTATTTGATGTCATTGAAAATTGAACATCTTTGGATTTTGGACTGTTGGTCGGAAAAAACGAGATCATCTGCCTGGGTTCTGGGAAATTATAATGGCCATTTTTCACTTTCATTTTATAAATCGATAATGAAAATGATTGTTAGTTGCAACCCTATCTGACAGACAGACAAACATGGGTGCAACATACAGCATGTTCATTGATGGAAGTACTGAGGTGATGCAAATACATGAAATTCAAATATCCAGTAAGACAGAGGTAGGAAGTATTGTTTCCCTAATGCAGAGATCCGGAAACAGTGCGGAGGTCGCCATGGTGAACGGGTGTGTTGTGCATATGACTTTTATTAAGGACACAGAAGTTCATGTCCCATAACAGATCTGCATTTGCTGTTTGTTTGTTTTTCTTATACCGTAACCACAATCTCTCCGTATCCTTAACCAAGTGTTTCTCTAACCCTAACCATACTGTAGAAAATTTAATTTTTTTGTCTGGCAGTAGGGCTGTATCAACTGTTGCATGCTCATGTTATATTGTCATGATGTTTGTTTGGGCCACAGGTCCCAGGAAACAGTTGCTATGACTGTGGAGGGCAGTCAGAGCTCTGGACAGACAGCAACAGAAAAACAACTAAAGAGTCTGAAGAAAAAAAGACAAGAAAAAATGTTTGTCTCCGATTCTCAACTGATCCAACTTCAAAATACTCATTTATAGGCTGCAGGTGTCAATATGTCATTGTTTAATGTAATGTCATCACCCCACTGATATGGAAGTTACACAGATAGTGCTGTGGTTTGTGTGAAGATGTTTCACTGTGGGAGATATCAGAAATCACCTCCGTGCTGTTTCTGTCTGTGAGTTGCTACTGTATCCTCCAGGTGAGATTCTTACTATCAGCCTGAAAGAGCTGACAAAAAGCTGACAGGGGTGTAGAGAAGACAGAAATGAAAATCACCAGAGACAGTTGCAGCTTTCGTCTCTGTTACATTTCCAAGAGACAAACAGTTTGCGCGCTGCGTCTTTGCCAAGTTGCTTTCCTTTTGCCTTTTTCCTTTATGGAGTATAAAATCGCAAAGCCTGGGAGAGAGGGCGTGTAAAGACAAACAATAGTTTCCTTGTGCAGAGAGAATGGGTAGTCTCGGCTCGCATTCTGTCTTGCCTTCATTTTATGAAGTGTGGGAGTTTGTGTCCCTTGGTTCTGGATGTTTTGAATGGGCAGACCTTTGTGGAAATGCTAGACTGACTCCTTTGTCTGGCCTGGTCTGGCTCTGGTTGGCCCAGGTGCTCCTGATACAAACAAGAGGCTGGGTTCAGCACCTCATTACCCGCCAGGAAGCACGTCTTTGCCATTCAGTGGCCAGCAACCACAGTCAACGCCAAGTGCTATACTAAAAGAAGCCATGAAACAGCACCTGCAGGCAGCACCGAGCTGGAGCAGGAGAACGGTATTCTTCTTAAGCAGCCTCACTTATTGTAACATCAGATGTCATGATCTGTCTCCATCCACTGCAGACCCAGGAAAGGAAAACGGAGAGCTTATTGTCACGAAGAAAAACAAACGTTTGGGAACTTAAGACAGGAAAGCATAACGGGTTTAGTGATTACCCAAAGAGGGGGGAGAGAGAGGGCAAAGGAGGAGTATGAAAAGTACACAGAACACATGGTTTAGGGTAAACTGAGACCGCTCCAATAATTCCCCCTCCTCAACCTCTGTGCTCATGATTTCACTGTTTTGGGTTCTGGGTATTTCTCAGAGGATTACAAGTGTAGATGGATTTAAACCATGTAAGACCTGAGACTGAAATGTTATGGCATGCACTCTAGATTGCAGAAAACTCTTCCACATTTACGATAACAACACAAACCTCGCACAGCGACGAGGAGAACACACACTTTGATGTGCTCTTCACTCGTCTGCACCGCACTTCAGTTCACATGGGGAAGACTGCGGAGACAAAGAGAGGTGTGTGTGTGTGTGTGTGTGTGTCTGTGTTTGTACATGTACATGCACATGCCGGGGACGTTTCCTCTGGAGCTCGGCTCATGTAGATGGCTGCATTCAATTACAAAGGGGGCTCTGGATAGGAAATCTAGCTCTCGCCCCTAACGGCACCTCTTCTCCCTCTAGAGTAAAGAACATTCAAGCGCCAAGATCCCCTCACCCACACTCGAGCTATTGTATGAAGCATTAAGCCGGCTTTGGCCCAAGGATAACTGTCTCCCACACACACCTCTTATACACTTTCTCCCTCTCTGTCTTGCAACAACAAATTTTAAATCCTGCAAGACCCCTCTTTTCTCCTGCATCTCCTGTGACAGTGTCTGTTAAAGCCTGAAGAAAGAGGACGACTTGGACGTCTCGAGTGCGATCCATCGTTCTCTTGGCCAACAATAACATTATCACAGTTAATGAATGCCCCCTTATGGACACGGCTCATTGTGTCCACTCTTTGTTCTCAGTGGGCTAATTGCCCCAGTGGGGGGGTCAGAGAAATGTGTGAATGTATTTGACCTTTTGCCCCCATGTTGCACTGGGCCCTAATCAGTGACTGAGTCAGAGCTCGTCATTAGAGGAATCCCCCCCGCAGAGGGTTCAGCGGGCCAGAGGCCGTCCTGACATCAGCTCTGTCTCTCAGCCCACTTTTCTCTCTCACACACACACTCACACACATTTAGTCATTTGTTTACAAACACTCTTTGAATAATCTTTGCCCCTGCTGGCGCAATAATCCCATAGGAAAAGGAGGAAGATATGAGCGAAGGTCACAGCGAGAAGGTTATCTTTTCTTATTTCATAATAAGTGTGTGTATTCAGGCGGTTATGAAGGATGGCCTATGGGATTGTTTATGCTCAAAGGTATTGTGTAGCAGCGGGAAAAGGCGTTAGAACCCTGGCAGTGACGAGAAGCCTCTAAAAAGCAAATCAGATTTTGCAGAACACTTATTTCAGGCTGAAAAAAATCAAAATTAAAGTTAATTATGGAGCTCTGAAGCCATCCAAAAGTCGAGGGGAGCTCTTACAGCATGCTGTCTTTTCTAAGCCTGTAGCTGGGGGCTAAGGTTAGACAGACCAATGAAATAGTTTGTCGAAATCTGAGCAATAGGCCTGCCAAGCTACACATGTAGCCCCGTGGGCCGCAGATGAAACCCTGACAGGACTTTCTCTGCTGTGTTTCCTCTGCTGCACTTCACTCACTGCTGGAATAAATGAAAAACACTGAAGGTGGGTAAACTGAATACTAGCCCGTCAAATGAAAAGAAAATATTGACTTGTCAGTGTAATTCAACTCCAATATGATGGATACAAGTTTGTTTAAATTAGATGTTCATTGTGTAACTCATCAATACTACGCTGGCTGTATCTTCACTTGTGATTATATTTCATTTCCTTGCTCACATTGGATTTCTTTATGGGGAACTTGAAATTGCTGATAGAGAAAAAAAATGCATTTGAAGACTGAAGTGGCTTTTTATATACTGGATAAAACTTCAAATAAAAAAGAAAACATTCAAAAAAGTTTAAGCCAAAAGTGAGACACAACAATGCAGACAGAAAGAGAGTGAACGGTAGCTTGCCTTGGTAACAGACCAGGTTTGTGAGCCAACACCAAAGACACATTCATGCCAAGTGTGAACAGGGCTGAAGGGGGAAGCCCTCAATTTGAACTGACTGCACTTAAGAGAATGCAACATTTTCGGTTTTGGATTCCACAAAAACAACCTGCTGTTGCTATTATATCATTATATAATGATGTTATATAATGATATAATAGTTATTATTGGCCTTAAAAACCCACTTGGAGCTCTGCTGGTACCACCAGAGTGAGAGGAAGGGCGCAATGACCAGGACTGCAGCTGCACCTCTTGCTCTACTAACTAAGGTGTGCGTGCATGTGCTTTTGTGTAAGGTTTTGTCTGTGTGTGTGTGTGTGTGTGTGTGTATGTGTGTGTGTGAGAAAGTGCACGTGTGACAAACACACACACATACGCACACACACTGGCTGTATTATTAATGGGCCAAGGTCATTCCCTCAGTGATACCATCCCAGTGAAAATAAACCAGAGCCCTCATGCTAAGAGCCCAGTTAGCGCTGCCAACCAGAGCCCTTAAACACACATCTCACACTCAGCTGCACTGACTGCCTGATCCTCCAAGCTCATCACCTACTGAGGTTTATTATTTCTCTGCTGCTGCAGAAAGATTCAGCAGCTTGCAGACAGACAGGCCCTAAGGGGCTTCATGAATGTACGAGTGAGACTTTTGTTGTTCTCTCATATGGCCTGCAGCAGAAGGTGGATGAACATATGGAGGCAGGGTTGAGCAGAAATTGTGTTGCACGGCCTATAAAGGCTTGTCTGTGCTGTTTCCTTGAGTCTAACTGTGTTAACTCAAAGTTTGGAGTTCCTGTGGGGAGATACAGTACAGGGCCTGGCAGCAGCTGTGAACGCAAACATCAAAACACACACACACACACACGCAGTGCAAGGTCCTGATCCATCTCTGTCTGGTCAATTAGCTGAGCTCAGCGCTGCAGCATCATTAGTGACCAGGTGCTGACAGCCAACCAGGGGAGGCGTTTGTCTCTGTCTCTGCACTGCCTCGGACAGGCTGAAGACTGCTGCTGCTGCCTTTAGATCAACACACAAACGCGCACACACACACACACACACACACACACACACACACACAGTTCACTCATAGAGAACACTGTACTCCTTAAAATAAGCCAAGCTGAGCAAGGTGGCCACTCTGAACATAAGTTTGCTGAGTGAGCGGTTTCTTTTGTCTATTTTTGAATCCT
>VMKM01004402.1:0-17529 GCA_008360985.2 Macquaria ambigua | reverse complement strand
CCTCTTTCTGTCTTTGACCTCTTTCTGTCCTTGACCTCTTTCTGTCCTTGACCTCTTTCTGTCTTTGACCTCTTTCTGTCTCTGACCTCTTTCTGGCTTTGACCTCTTTCTGTCTCTGACCTCCTCTTTCTGTCCTTGACCTCTTTCTGTCTCTGACCTCCTCTTTCTGTCTTTGACCTTTGACCTCTGTATCTCATGGTTTCCATGATGTTTCTCTGCATTTGAATTGATCTTTATTGATTAATGATTGGTTTATGTACCTCAGTCTGGACCATGTTAACCCTTCGTGCTCTCAGCTCTCGGACGCAGTTGTAGATGTCGACCACGCCCTCTCTCTCCGCCATGTCCAGCATGATGTCGATCACTATGAAACAACCTGTACGCCCCGCCCCCGCACTGACACACACACACACACACACACACACACACACACGTACTTAAAGCTGCATATTTAAAATAAAACAGCTGACAAGTTCTCAGCTCATAAAGCAGTAATGTAGTTTTAGTGATTAATATTAAAATGTGGGAACCTGCAGTGGACCACGGTGGGGCCGGCGGTGGGCGGGGTTTTGGCTTTGACTCGGCGGATGAAGCCCAGCAGGCCGGTGGCGTGAAGCGGCACGCCGTGATCGGGCCAACCGGTGAAATGAAACTGCCGGATCTCCCTGATCTCTGCCACCCCCCTCTGAAAGACAAAGCCAGTCTGGTTTCTGTGTTCAGTCCGTGTTGACTGTAAAATACATCTGATGATATTTAGAAACTCTTCCTCCATGTTCAGCTGTTGTCTTGATGAAGTCAACTGCACTGTTTGTATTTTCTGATAAACTCTCTGATCGATGTTAAGCTACTCTCACTGAAACCTGACACTTCCTGCAGGCCTTTCACATTAAAAGCGTTACAGTAGCTAAAAGGGCATAATCCATAATCACAATCCTTTCTCCGTGGACTTTTAATGTGAAAAATCTGCAGGAAGTGTTGACTTTCACTGACAGTTGCAGAAGCGACTGGAATTAATGAAAACAGTATTAAAGTGAGGAGGACATGCCCCCCCACCCCCAGTGGAAAGTCAGTGTGTGTGTGTGTGTGTGTGTGTGTGTGTGTGTGTGTGTGTCTGTGTGTTACCTTCTCCACAGCGAAGGTCCGGATCACATACTCTGACAGCAGCTGAGTCTCAATCAGTGTCACCTTCATGTCGCCGTATATCTCCGTGTCGTCGGGCCAGTACTTACAACACTTCACCTGCACACACACACACACCACACCACACACACACACACACACACACACACACACACACACACAGGACTCTGTTTAGTCATTAACATTAAACTCAGGCAGAAATAAATGGACTCATTAATTAAACAGAAACATAAACAGAACAAAAGCCGCTGATATTAAAATCCTATTAGAGGCCCCGCCCCCCTCCCCCCCCATTAACAGCTAATTACTGCTGAGCTAATCACACTGTCGCCATGGCAACCAATGAAGTGAACGTGTGTATGTGTGTGTGTGTGTGTGTGTGTGTGACAGAGAAAGACAGAGGGAGATAATCAGCCTGATCTATCCCAGAATCCCCCTCTGCGGCGCTCCTGGAGAGGGGGAACAGATCCCTGGTGCCTTCTGGGTAATGAGAGCTGGGACAGGGAGCACGCCTGCAGGTAGGTGTGTGTGTGTGTGTGTGTGTGTGTGTGTGTGTGAGCTCAGGTTAAATCCTTCAATTTCAGAAGGAAAAAGATTCTTCTGCATCACTGAGGCTTCAGTGTTCAGCCTCCTCACAGCGCACCTGGACCTTTCATTACTTCACCTTTTTCACACATTTTACGTCAACAACCTTTCCAGGCTGTAGTGAACACGTGAGGAGAGATAAAGCAATCAAGGGCTGCAGGACAAACTACATCCTGATGAGTCATTCAAATCTTTGAATGGAAGGAAGGAATGGGATCAGGGTATTTCATGGACATGTGATGAGTCTCCTGCAAAAATAAAACTTTGTGATATAGTTGCTGTTACATCTGAACGTAGGTTTGAGTCGTGCTCACTGCGTCTGTAAAGATGAGACATACAAGATCTAACACTGCGAGTTTCTACACAACAGAAGATAAACACAGAGTAAGTAGAGACGTGACTGATGCACTCTGGGAAATGGAGTCCCAAACTTCATCAGAGAGGAAAAAACAACCAGATGGCCACAACAATCAGTATGTGTGTGTGGACTCACCCGCCCCACCTCCACCAGGTTGGTTACCATGACAATGGCGGCGGTGTTCTCCTGCCAGACCATCCGCCAGAAATCGTACACAGTCTCCTGCATGGGACCTGAAACACACACACATAACACACACACACACACACACACACACACACACACACACAGAGTAAACTTCATATTAGACAGCGGATCAGCAGGCGACACCAGAGCTGTACATGAATTATAATGACTCTTTTAATTAATTCAAATTAAGTGCACGTACACACAAACACAGAAAATGTTTTTAATCACTGTTGACAGTCTGTGTTTTGACGAGCTAATTAGTTCATGCTAATCCATTCCTGTCCTCAAGTGTTTTACAGCAAGAATCTGCTGCCTGCACACACACACACACACACACACACACACACACACACACACACACACACACACACACAGCTCTCCAGGTAGAAATCCATCCTCCTGAATAAACCTGAGTGTTTTTGCGAACACGTCAGTGAGCATGAATATGGAGTGTGTGTGTGTGTGTGTGCCTGTGTGTTTATATTATCAGAGTGTCTGAACATATCTGAAGGTTACATTTAAAACTTAACTGTCAGATAAAAAGTAAAAAGTTTATAATTCTTCAGACTTCAGTTCTGGGTGATTTGGCAAACCTGTGGTCAGCGGTGGTAACTGCAGGTGAGCTTTACTTCTACAGGCCACAGAGCTCAAGTCAAGTCCATTTTTATTTATAGTACCCAATATCACAAATCACAAATTTTCCTGAGGGGGCTTTCTGTTGGAAACCACACAGTGTGGAACTACAGTTCCCATGATGCTTTGGGGGATGTAAACAGGAAGTATAATGTTAACAATGGAGTCAGTGAGTTAGCTGCATGGATGTATTATAAGAACTGGATCTGGACCCAAAGATGGCGCCTATTCATTCCAATGAGAATTGCTCACCCAGCGCATACGCTGAAAAAGTTTCTATCTTCCGGGTTATGCGGCCCACTGAATATGTGCAGTAGTGTTCCCCCCACTGGCCCCGTCCGCGAGTTCCCGCTCGGCCCATAGACTTTACATTGTGATGATGTCACAGATTTTTAAATCGCTTTTCTCGGCTCGAGGAAAGTTTTACAAATATAAACCTCCATGGATCAAAAATTCATAATAGAAAGAGTCATAATGGAGCTTGTTTGCAGTTCGAGGAGTCCTGTCAACTGTTTGACAGACGTCTCTTTTATAATGGAAAATGGGGGAAATGCTTTTTGGGCCACAGGGGGATTTTTCGCTGCAATACCGCAAGTGACCACTGGAAAAAATTGGAAGCAAGGCTGAGCGGTGGCGCCGTATACAGTTCTTATTATACATCCATGGTTAGCTGTGAGCTACAACTTCAGCCTGTATTAGTCTCCATGTCCATCAGCAGCTCCTGTCTGCAGTGTACCATGGATGTACAGACAACTATCACTGGACTCTGTTCTCTGGTGTCTGAGACTAATCTGTGGTTCTGGGCTATAAAAATATAACTTGACACCACAGAACACAGAACATTACACAAACTACTTATTAGTGTTTTAAAAGTGTGTTTTTCAGTTCTTACCTTGGGTAGCGATGTAGTGATTGGGTCTGTGGTAGCCCTGAGAGCCAACAAGAGAAGAAATATAGGTTCTATTAAACAGTACTGGACTCATGAGACCCCCATCAGTCTGTCAGACGAGGACAAGAGCTTTGGATGAGAAGAGAAACTAAAACCAGTTTGAATCCTCCAGAAGAGACTGTGTCTGGCCTCTGTCCTTGGGCTGTCTCTCTATACTTGTGAGGACCCTCATCAACATAATGCACTCTTTAGCCCCTAACCTAAACCTAAACCTGATTCTAACCTGAACCTTAAAACCAAGTCTGAACCTTCAAACAGTCCTTTGAAGCAGTGAGGTCCAGCCAGAATGTCCTCACAATGCAGAAATGTCCTCACTACAATGGTTTAAAACTTGGTCCTCACATAGTTAGAAACACACACTGACTTTCAGCAGAGACATTTCCTCTGTAAGTTTGTTTACAGAGTCAACACCAACCAACACTGACTGATGACGACCGTCGTCATGGAAACAGAGTCGGCCAGGACGTTTCAGATCAACCTTTAAAGGAACAAAAAAAGTAAAATGAGTGTGTGTGTGTGTGTGTGTGTTACTCACGTCAACGTAGTTGGCGTTGATGTAGTCGGAGCCGCTCTCTCCGTCCTGAGGCTGCAGACGCACACGAGAGTGGTCGTCTAACACACACACGCACACACACACACGCACACGCACACACACACACACACACACAGTGTTAATTGGTCTGCTTGTTGTCGTGGTGAAGCTGAACATAATCACCTCTAATTAGCTTCTGCTGAATAAATGATCTAATAATAAATTAATAAACACTTCATTACATTCATTCAACTAAATTATATAAACAAACGGAAAAACACCGGGGACTGAGTGTGTGTGTGTGAGTGTCTGTGTGTGTGTGTGTGTGTGTGTGTGTTATGTTTTGTATCCATACATTATTAATGCGTCCATCAGTAAAATGAAACTGCTCAAACAGAGTGGCCTATATGAGTATATATGAAGTTAAAATAGTGGCAGGTTGGAACATTATAACGGACTAATGCTGTAATATTTGCAGTTATTAACTGTTTATCACATCTTTATTTACTGATTCTACTCTTTGCTCTCGTCAGTGCAGTTTTCACTGTCTCAAAAGTAACAAAGCTCCACTTTGTTTACAGCTCATTGGTTGTCACACACACACACACACACACACACACTGGTCACAGAGTGTGTGTGTGTGTGTGTGTTACTGGCTGGTGTGAATATGAAGTGTGTCCCTGCAGGCCACCGTAGCTCACAGCAGCCTCCATCACACCTCATTAGCATAATTACACCACCACAGGACAGAGTGTGTGTGTGTGTGTGTGTGTGTGTGTGTGTGTTAGCCAGCAGCTGAAACTGAGCAGCTGTCAACACTAACTTTCTGGGATGTTAGCACATTAGCTTCAGCAGTTAGATGATGTGTTTTTGAGACCCAGAGCTGTGTGATGATAAAACCTGACGTGAGATCTGCTGATGGTAAACAACAACAACAACAACAACAACAGGCCCATCAGCGGTGTGTTTACTGTGTGAGACACAGCGCTCTCCAGCCTCACTCGTTATATTTTGGCATTATTAGTTATGTGTTGCTGCTACATGTCTGCTCTCTATAGAACTCCTCAGAAACAGTCAGACAGGTTTAAATCTAGAAAGAGTTCAGATCCAGATCTGAATAATGGGTACGTACAGGCGATGATGTTTCCGTAGCGATTCTTCATGCGGTTCTCGTCCTTTTTGGCCGAGTCCCACGGAGCAGACTGTCCCTCGAAAAAGCTCTGGAAAGACAGAAAGAGAGGGTTTGTTGAACAGATCCAGAGTGATGAAACTCAGTGAATGACTTCATGAATAATGCAGAGGATGTGTTTGATTTCCTGCTCTCTCCCTGAACACACACAGGCGTGAGTTTTACGCTCAGAGCAGATGATTAAGTACAATTATGAGAAGGAGGCTCAGAGAGAAGCCGGAGGCGTCCAACACACACTGACAGTTGTTTTCAAAGTCCTCTGACTGTTCTGTGCTGAAACAACACTTTTACTCTGTGTGTTTACCTCACAGTCAAAAAGGAAACAACCATCTTCAACAATAAATCACAATCACAGAGTCAGTTCAAATCCTTCAGTCTCACATTAACACGTCTCAGCGGGTTCATCTGTTTAATATCTCACATCTCTGATGCACTTTAGAGTTGGTTTGCAATTTTTTGGGACATTTTTTTAGTGAAAACCTGTCTGCTTGGAGCTGACAGTTCAGTTCCCTAACCAGGACACTCGCTCCTCCTGCGTCTCTTTGCTGTTTATTATTACAGCCTTCTTCCTCGTGTGTCTGTGTCTGATAACTGCGAAGAGGAGCTCACACACACTCTGATCCACAGCAGCTTTCCTGGGTCGCTCATTAAAATGCCTGCAGACAGATGTGTGTGTGTGTGTGACAGCAGTCTAACAGCTCCAGACATCCATCAAACTGAGAGGTGAGCGATGTCACACACACACACACACACACACACACACACACACACACAGCTCTGCATGATTGACAGCGAGGAACAAAGGGAGGAAAAATAAATAAAAAAAGAGTGGAGAGAATGAACTGATGACTGCTGACAGCGACTGTGTTTTCACTTCAGCTCGTTTCAGACGCTCATACTAACGCTAATGCTAACTGTCCCCTTAAACCACCAACAACCTCCTGCTGGTCAAAGGTCAAAGGTCACGTCTTCTATGACCCAAACAAAGGTTCATTCATTACACACTGTAGGATGAAACAGAACTATTATCTAACACACAACAGGTCCTCACATGAATCTAAAGCCTCTTTCAGACCTTGACTTCATTTTACATTCATTTATTCATTTTCATGAACATCAGTTAAAGTTGTCAGTGTCTGCTGTGATTGGACGATTTGGTGTAAACCCAATCTGACTCTATCTTCTCCCAAAAATAGGTTCTCACACACACACACACACACACACACACACACACACACAGCAGACAAAAGGTTTGCTAGTAATCAGCTTCAATAGAAAAGATCCTGCCTGTCTGTCTGTCTGTCTGTCTGTCTGTCTGACTGCAAGCAGAAACATGACGAACTGTGAGGACGTGAGACAGGCTGCTGTGTGTGTGTGGTGTTTTGATTTCTGTCTCACTGTCTTTGACATCGCAGACAGACATTTATAAGGACATCAAATGTTAATGCAGAGCATTACTGACAGACAGCTGATGATGATGATGATGATGATGATGATGATGGCATCTTATTAAAGCATCTGGACTTCTGCTGACATGCTAACTAGCCTGCGATTAGCTCTGACCCACTCTGAGCGTCTTGATCTTGTGAAAAGCAGTTTGGCAAAAAGAATCTGAACTAAACCAGAAGCTTCCTCAGAGCTTTAACCACGCTGCTCTGTGACAGCTCGCTGTATGACGTGGTTAAAGCTCTTACAGCCGCTGCTCATGAGCTCAGACTCACGCTAACAGTTTTATCATCACTAGATTAAAACAGGCTGCAGCTCACTAACTAGATGTTACGTAGAGATCAGTTGTTACTGAATATTAACAGCCACTAGCTGCAGGTGCAACTGTTGTTAGCTAACTGACAAAGCTAACGTTAGCATGCTAGTATCTGAGCCGTTTACAGTAAAAGAAATCTGACCTGAAACTTGATCAATGCTGTTTAATAATGACGTCAGTCTGGAAGAGTTTAAATCACATCTCACTAAAATAACACGAGTAAATAACGTCAGTTAGCTTAGCATAACCAGATGTTTCCCTCTCATTATAAACTGTATGAATCCTACTGTGAAGCACTCAGATGTCTCCATGTACACAGACAGAAATAAAACTGTCATGTTTGGAAGTTATGCTAGCTTGTGATGCCACTGTGACTTGCTGTTTACATAAATGGTAAATCCTGCGTTTTAACTGTGTGAAAGTTCGTTAGCACCGATTGTGAATCAGCTGCTTCCATGTGGTTGTGATGACAACAGCTGCTTCATCAATATGCTGCTGTCATTGATTTGTCATTGCTAATAACGAATGAATCCGGTTGGTGTTGATTTGCAGGTGTGTTGTTATGAAAGTGTCAGATGTCATGCTTCTCTTAAACATTATTGATCCAATAACACATGAATCCAACAGCATCGTGTGACATGTTTTCCATCAGACAGACATGCTGCTTTGTGTTAGCATGAATGCTACATTTGAGTCACTGTGGTAACCATCAGCTTCTCTAAAAGATAAAAATCTGTTTACAACACTTCCTGCTCTTCTGAAAGAAAAAATATTCAAACTTAAGAAACTTGTTAAAAATCTATGTTGTGCGGCAGAGAGAATGATCTTTTCAAGAACAGCAGGAAGTTCTGTTAAACCACCTTCAGATGTTTGTCAAACGTCCCTGTGTATTCAGAAAAACAGGTGGTTACCTCTGTGACTCCATGTAATGCTAAAACAAACTGAGGCTAGGTGAACCTAAGCTAACAGACATCAGCTACAGTGCTAATGGGTGTGTGTGTGTGTGTGTGTGTTGGGCGTTAGCTAGCATCTAGTGTCTAATCTAGTTGACAAGAACACAGGATGTTAAGAATCTGAAAACCAAGAAGGCGTCTTACCTCGTTAAGCTGTCCAATCAGATTAATTAGTAAAGGAGAAGCATGGAGGGAGATAACAATCATCAGCTGCTCGTCATTCACTACTGCAGCACTTAACATCAGTAATCAATACATAGGTCAATCACTGCATAGGAGTCTGGTTTAGAATCTACAGAGAAGGATTAAAACCACAAGAAAATAACTACACTTACTCAAGGTCCCAATTTAGACTTTTTTAACCTTTATTTTGAAAATCCTGACTTTATACTGAAAATCCTGAGAATAAAGTCAGAACTGGCATTAATCTCACACCAAAGTGTCTTTTCCTGTGGCCCAAATCCTCTTCCACAGACACTAATGCATGCTGTGTACATTAAGTAATTCATTATTGAATAATTAAAAGTCTTTTCAAAGTAAAAGCTGCTGGTGACTCCGTAAAGCAGACGTTATTTAACATCATGAAACAGTCAGAAAACAAACCAGAAGCACAACAACAAACATTTCAGACATTTTTCAAACAAATTCAAACACATTTCACCAGTCTGATCTTTTATTGATGATTATTGATGATTATTGACGAGTTCCTCATGTGTGTTATTCTAACAGGAATGAAAAAGAATCTCACAGTTAAACAGACAACTTAACAGCCAATCACATCACTGGGTTTGTCTCTGCATTTTAAAAGATTTAAATAAAAATGAGCTACAATAAACTCATTGTGCAAAGATGAAATAATAATCATTTCATATATACATATATATTTATTTATATATATATATACTGTATATATGTGTATATATATTCCATCTTTAAAATTAAAAAAATCTAATTTATATTTATATTTTTTGGTTTTGAAAATGTAATATAAAGTTTTACTTACTTCATTTTTCAAACACTTATTTTTACTCTATTTCTACTCGTTATTATTATTGCACCGTATTATTAGTTTATTTATTATTATTTGTTTTATAAAGTTGAAGTGTATTTTTTAACGTTGCCCCTCGGGGCCTCCGTACATGAAACAAGGGAGAATAAATGTAAGTTAAAGGTGTGAACGAAGAGTCTCAGATTTACATGCTTCTTTCCTCCTGAACATCGTCAATGATTTCCTGTGAACTCAACGTCATGCGGTTTGTTTTCTGACTGCAGACCTGATCACAAACTGATCACCTGCCACACACCTGTCAGAGCAACACACACACACCAACACCTGACCAGAGCCCAGATACCACTGCTGTGCATGGAAACATGCTGCTGTGGAAACGTCATTAAAACAGACAGACAGGCGGACAGACAGGCAGACAGACAGGCAGACAGAGTGCGACAGAAACACTGGCAGAACTCTTCACCGCTAACTTTCTGCAAAAGGAGGGTGAAAATACTCTGAGTGTGTGTGTGTGTACTCAGTATGTATAATGGATTAGCCCTGAGGGCAGCCCGCTAGCAGGCAACCAGACCTGAACACACACACACACACACATATATATATATATATACACACACAAGCTAGTCCCTGTTTTGGCCCATTAGCTGGAGGGAAGATCTATAATGTATGTCCGTGTGTGTGTGTGTGTGTGTTCAGGTGAGTAACATCCATTAGTAAGTTTCTCCTGATGAAAATGGGTAAACATGTGGAGTGCGCGCACACACACACACACACACACACACACACACACACACACACACACACAGTGCTGTTCACTGTCTTCTTCTCTCATCACTGATGAAACGATAAGTTGATTCATTGATGACAATGTTTTAAAATAATCAATGAGCTGCATGGATCAGTCAGATTATCAGGCTGATCGATCCGTCTGTTATTGCTCTACTGTGACAGATGTTTTCTAAATAATAAATAATAATAATAATAAATAATAATAATAATAATAAAAACAGCTGATGGATTAATGGGTGGTGGTGGGGGGGGGCATTAGCTTGTTGCTAAAGATAGATCCACCCATTGGAGAAAGGGTTAACAGATACATCAGATCATTAAATGAATCCTCACTTGCAGCCATGCTGAGGTGTAGTACACCTTAGCAACCACCAGGTAACACCTTGGCAATGACCTTTCCCTGTTTGTTTGTTTGTTTTTGGTTTGTTGTGCATGTTTGAGTAAAATTTACAATAAAGTATAAATTACCCCTAGCAACACCCTAACAACCAGCCTGGGCATCCTAGCAACCAATTAGCAACACCATAGCAACTGCCTACCAATCATCATCAACACCTGAGAAGTTACTTAGCAACCACCTGGCAACCACACAACAACACTGTCTTACCCACCGAGCAGCAACGGCGCAACAGAGAACTGAGTGGAATTATTCTGAGAAATGTTCAGTTTAGTGTTTTCGCTCATTGAGCATCTTTTTCCTCTGAACTTCGTCTCAGTGTGTGTGTGTGTGTGTGTGTGTGGGTGTGTGATTGTGTGTGTGTGTGTGTGTGTGTGTGGGTGTGTGTGTGCGTGTCTGTGTGTGTGTGCGTCCTCCTCACCTCGTACTCCTCCTTGAAGCCGTAACCTTCGGCACATTTCATCTGGGTGATGTGTTGCAGCAGGTCGGCCACTCGGATGGCTGGGTGCAGCTGACCCGTCTGATAGGGCAACGCCTCCCGCTCCGACTCCCGCTGCTTATAGTGGGACTGGACCAGGCTACTGGTTTCACTGGTCATGGTGTGACTGTCATCTGGGGGGGGGGGCAGAATATGACAATAAGCAGGTCAGACTGAGGCTGTGGTCAGTGGACAGACAGACAGACAGTAACTCAGTACAGATGCAGATATGATGTATGATCATGTTGGATGGACTGGACCGGACCAGACTGACCCGGGTCAGAATCCAGTTGACACTAATAAAAACTGACCCAGACCCACAAATCTGATATTTGTTGTGAGTGAATCCCCATAAACTCTAATTAAATGTAGTTTTCAGCATGTGAAAGTAACCAAAGTTATAAATAAGTAAAAGATTGAATTTAGGTCTGTAATGTCCTTCATCAGCTTCTTTTAGCATGACTATGAAGCTGATCATCCTAAAATATTGATATGATTTCCATAAATCTTTGTTACCAGCACTGAGCTAGCTGTTGAAGCACAAAGTTGCTCAAAGTAACGTAACATGTCTGCGGACGCAGCTAGTTCTGGAGACGAAGTCGGGACCAGTCAATCAAACCTTTTGACCTCGTGCAGCCCGTCCATTTGGTCCTTTATTCCACTTCCTGTTTTGTCTCTTAACTTCCAGTCGCTAATGCTGGCTACTGTAAATACAAGTCAAAAGTCTCAGTCCTGATTGGTTCCAACAGTCTGCTATTGGAACCAACAGCAGACTGCTCAACTAGCTTCCTGTCGGTTGCAGCAGCAGCTCTGATGCTTCACTTCTCAAGTTATTAACATTATTTATATTGTTCACAAACGATCACTGAACCTGCTGATTTTTACTTGTTCTGGAATCTGATTTATCAGTATGTCATATAATGTATATTTTATTGGCAATATAACATCTACACAACGCAACACATTCCCACTCCCTGTGGAGACAGGAAGTTAAAAGACAAAACAGTGGAGTGGAAGTTAGTCTGCTCAGCTTTAGACCGGTTGTTATTACCAAAGGACCACTGATCCGACAATAACAAGCCCTGATCCACAACCACAGCTACCACGTTGTTACCACGACAACACAGATGAATGGCACACAGGTCACGTGACATCACATCACATGACTGGAGAGAGGATGGTGATTGGCACTGGATTCTTTTCACACTGATTCTGTAACTATCGATCACGCATCAATAATCTGACCAATCCCAATTTATTTTAAGATGGGAACCAGCTGCTGGTCCAGATCCAGTACAACTTGGCACGAGTACTGGTCCAGATCCAGTACAACATGGCACGAGTACTGGTCCAGATCCAGCCCAGCATGGCACGAGTACTGGTCCAGATCCAGTACAACATGGCACGAGTTCTGGTCCAGATCCAGTACAACATGGCACAAGTACTGGTCCAGATCCAGCCCAGCATGGCACGAGTACTGGTCCAGATCCAGCACAGCATGGTGTGAGTACTAGTCCAGATGTGGTCCAGGTTCTTGGAGCTGCAGTGTGAAAAGAGCAGAGTTCAGAGTCCTGGAACAAAACAAACCTCTTTGGTAAACTGTTTTTTATCGACCTTTGACCCTCGAGAAACGTCCAGGACTCTGATGTGAACATTTCAACAAAGACTTGGCGGACATACCTTCCACTACACTCTCTAACTCTGTTCTTATTGGCTAGCCTGGGGGCTGACTGACCAATCAGAAACTCTCTTTTCCAAACAGCCCAACCAATCATGGCGAGGACGAGGAGATGGGCGATGTGATGGACGTGGTGGTTTGTGAGTGGACGGAGGAGGACGGATGAGACAACCACAAGAACAAAAACACCAACCAATCAGAGAAAGAGAGATGGGCAGAGCTGAAACCTGATTGGTTTGAGGTGAAATGGTGGGAGGATTTGGGGATTGTGATGTCACAATGAGGTAAAAATGAGGCTAACTGATGACATCACAGCGGATGGTGGGTGTGGCTCCATGCGCAGTGGTGACAGACACCCCCCCAACATGAGTCCCCCCCTTAGCCCCAAATTTAACCACTTACCATTAATGGGCACTTTACACAGAGAAAGATAGAAGATAAGAAGAAGAGAGAGGAGACAGGTATAAGCAACAACTTTAGCTTTAGCTTTAGCCTGGACTTAAGCTAGTCTACTACTAACACACAGCTAGCATGAATCAAACTCCTAGCACTGTAGTAGCTCTATTTGAACTTGTAACAGCTAGCAGCAAGAGCCTAAGCTAACCTGGCTAACTGTACCCTAAGTGTAAGAGTCGTAGCCTCGGCTAACGTCGGAACCCCTGGCCAGAACACAGTTTAGCTAGTCTGAGGAGAGAGGAGAAACAGGAATTTATGTGGCATTTTGCTTTTAGCATTCCCCTTCCTTCACTTGGATATTAAACTAGCCTAGCAGAACATTTAGCACAGCAGTTAGCATCCGAGTTTAGCCTAAACTGGTAACGTAGTTTTTTTTTAGATAAGAGAGGTGTGGTATGTTTGTTAGGCTACAGCTACAAACTGTGGTACAAAAACAAGAGGTTTTTCACTTTCTACGAGCAAAACAAAGACCAACAGTTTGGGCTCGATTTATTTTAGAGAGTAACAGCAAAACAACAGGACTGCTAGCAGATCAGTCTTTTAACCCTGTCTCCTAGAAACTATGTCCATATACTCATTTGTTTGGCCAGATACATTTTTAGGGAAACATAACTGCTGCCTGGATTATTGTTGGTTTAGACACTAAAACACTTTGGTTAAGCTTCAGGAAAGATGTCGGTTTCACTTAAATGTTAATAAAGTCAGTGTGAACTCTCAATATTTAACCTAGAAAACCATCTTTTCAAATTAGTTAGCATTAATTAGCTTTAGTTGCTAAACTAATGAAGTACATTTTGCACATATGTTCTGTAAATATGTTAACTGTTCATTATTTTGATTTAAAAAACATAATTAAGGTGGCATTACATTTGCTGGGTGAATATCCACATGATGTAAAATAAATACAGACAAATGGCTGAGCTTTGGTTTTGGCTGTGGCCTTCAGCTGTGTCACTGTTCTTCTTAAAGTTTGTGATGATAATTAAAGGTCCGATATTTTGAACAGACAACGGAAGGCGAGCTAGCTTTTCTTGATTTTGTATTTAAAGTCCTGTTTGTTTGCGTTAGCTTAGCTACCTGCTCATTTCATGTTAAATTAAGAAAATCTGCAACATCCAAGAATCACAAGCAAGACGTCCAGAGGAAGCCCGGCGGCTAACAGGACCTCTGACTGACTCCTCTGATTGGCTGTTCTTTGTTTGCCTCCCACCCGTCCACGTGGCCGTGTTGTGTCCATGCAGAAGTCGGAGGTCACAGACAGACGTGACGTCAACACGACACGCAGGAATGTTGTGGATGCGGGGATGGAGTGAAGCCCACCGTCGTTTTCACAACAAAAATAAATAAAAATAATAAATAAAAATAATAAACAAAAATAAATAAAAATAATAAATAAAAATAGATTCAAAAAGAGCTGAAGTCATTACACAATGACAGGAAGCACAAAAATAAACAGAACAAAAACTAAAGAACTAAAAGTACAAATTTAAAAAGTAAAAAAATAAAACTACAAAATAAAGAAATAAAAATACTTGAATAAAGGAATTATAAATTTAATAATTTTCAAATAAATGATCAAAAAAGAGACTTAAAGCAAGACTAAGTGGGAACAAATATAAAATAAATAATCTGTAATATGAAATACATAAAATCATTAAAGATGAAGGATTTGGAGAAAAGAAAAGATTAAAGAAGTCTTTAAAATCAAAAATCAAAAACAAAAAAACCAAAAGCAGCCGAACGAGAAGCAAGCAGGGATGGATGGAAGCCAAAATATCACTCTCTCTTTCTCTTTCTCATTCTCTCCATCCTCAACTCTATCCTTCCACCTGTCTCTGTCTCACCTGTCTGTCCACTCCCTGTCTGTCTACCTGTGGAGGTACTCTGTCTTACAGAGGAAAGAAGGGAAGAGTGTCTCACCCAGAATGGCTGTCGGTACGAAGGGATCTGTCGTCAGGACAGCAGCAGCAGACAAACAGAGAGACAGGCAGACAGACAGACAGAGAGAGAGACAGGCAGACAGACAGACAGAGAGAGAGACACGCAGGACAAAGAAAATAATTAGGAAAAGTCAGCTCCCTACATCCCTGTACATGTATCCAGCTGACTCAGGCCGACTGCGGCCGAGTTCTGGCACCAGAGGACCGGATGTGATCTGGATCTGGGCCATACAGGGTGCAGTTTTGGGGATGTGAACCGAATGTAGCAGCTCCAGTCAGCAGCAGTCGGCCCAGTGTCGGCACCCGGCACCACACCAGAGTACTCGGACTGATCATCAGTCCACCAATCAGGAGAGCCAGATTCAGGCCGACACCATTCAGGACCTGTTTTGTCTGTGCTGAACGTCCAGAAACTACAGACCACTAACAAATACAGACTCAATATTAAAATTAGCTGCAATCATTTCCATTGGGATTTAATTGATATTAAATATAGATCTTTTTTCTTTGCAACAGCAACGCACCAAACATCTGGTTAATGAGTCGACAGCTTAGCTTGAGATAACGAAACCTTTCTGACCACAAATTGTTTCATTGTCTTCAGATGACAATTGTTGTTTTTCTGGCGCTTGTATTTATTTTTTAAGACCTTTACATCAGGATGAGGATTTATTTGTGTCAAAACAGACTGTGGGGGGTGTTCTGATTTACACATCACCTGCTCCTCCTCTAGTTTACATCCCGTCCTCGTGTTTTAAAGTTCCTCTGAGGTTTTTCCTTCTGCTGCTTTTTATCAGCTCACAGTCAAATTAGACTTTTGTGTGAAATGTTGTTGATGCTAACATGCTAACAGCAACATATCGGCCTGTTTGGGAACCAATAAGACGACAGAAACATTAAATTCATCAGGAGAGCGAGAGCTGCTGTAACATCAGCTGCTGTTTTCAGCCTGTATCAGTCTCCATGTAGTCAGAGTCCAGCAGCAGCTCCTGTCTGCAGTGGACCATGTTCAGACAACTATCACTGATCACTGTGATACTGAAGAACAGCTAGAAACAGCTTCTGCAGCAGAGAGACAGATCAGGGAAGTCTCACTGAATGATTCAATATGAGTTTCAGATCTGACTGAGTGAGGAGCAGGAGGAGCAGGAGGAGGAGCAGGAGGAGAAGGAGGAGGAGCAGGAGGAGCAGGAGCAGGAGGAGCAGGAGGAGGAGGAGCAGGAGGAGCAGGAGGAGGAGCAGGAGGAGGAGTAGCAGGAGGAGCAGGAGCAGGAGGAGGAGCAGGAGGAGGAGGAGGAGCAGGAGCAGGAGGAGGAGCAGGAGCAGGAGGAGGAGGAGGAGGAGGAGTGTGTCTGTTGTGTTTGTCCTGCTGGACGTCTGTTACAGATCCTGTCGTCTCAGCAGGGTTAACATGTCGTCCTGAACAAAGAGTTAAATTACAGACGAGCTCACCTGCTCCTGTCATGTTCATCCTGTCTGATTTATGAGAGCAGCTTAAAAATCAAAGCTGAGGGTTTGTTACCTGGGTAGTAGGAGTTGGGGACGGTGGTGCTGATGGTGTTTGTCTTCAGGGTGAAGGAGGATGGAGACGACACAGCTGGACAGAGAAACAACAGACACAACCTTAACGTCTCCTAAACAACACACTCGCTACAGCACCAAATGTAGATTCATCCGCAGCTGAAAATAGTCCCCAACCAATGCTCTTCAGTTGAATCCTGAAACAGACGTTCGTATTGTCCTCAACATGTCGTGAAACATCTGATCCCAGATTAACCCTGAACATTAAACAGCAGCAGCACAAAAAGAGAAACAGAAGAAGAAGAGAGGGCTGCTGGAGGAGCTCAGAGGAGGTGAAAGCCTGAGGGAAGGTTGACTCCTCCGTCCTCTAACCCTCCATCAGCCTCCATAAGCCCCCCCCCCCCGGCTGTCTCTCTGACGCTCTGTCACTCGCTCACATCACCTGCAGTCATAGCAGCTCTTTGAACATCAGGGCACCTGAACGTCTCACAGATCAAGTGTGTGATTATTGATTCACCAGTGTTGTGTTTACCTGTCTGCCTGTCTACCTGTCTGTGTCCAATACAATATTAAAGACAGACTGAATGATGGACAGAATGACGAGGAGAGTTATCTGGTTTTATTTTGATTTAATCTCTTTGTCTCTCTGTCTGTCTGTCTCTCTCTCTGTCTGTCTCTCTGTCTGTCTGTCTGTCTCTCTGTCTCTCTGTCTCTCTCTGTCTCTCTCTCTCTCTCTCTCTGTCTGTCTGTCTCTCTCTCTGTCTCTCTCTGTCTGTCTCTCTGTCTGTCTGTCCCTCTCTCTGTCTGTATGTCTCTCTCTGTCTGTCTGTCTGTCTGTCTGTCTCTCTCTCTGTCTGTCTGTCTCTCTCTCTCTGTCTGTCTGTCTCTCTCTCTCTTTGTCTCTCTGTCTGTCTGTCTCTCTGTCTCTCTCTTTGTCTCTCTCTCTCTTTGTTTCTCTGTCTGTCTGTCTC
>VMKM01004401.1:0-17587 GCA_008360985.2 Macquaria ambigua | reverse complement strand
GTAGCTGTGGGGGTAATGGGGGTACATATAGTTACCCTGTGGGGGTAGCTGTGGGGGTACTGGGGGTACATATTTACCCTGTGGGGGTGGCTGTGGGGGTAGCTGTGGGGGTAGTAGTGGTATATATTTACCCTGTGGGGGTAGTAGTGCTGGTAGTGCAGCGGCTCGTCCTCGCTGGCCTCTCCTGGTTCAGGACTTTCTCTCTCCAGACTGCTGACTGAACCTCGGTGAGGAGAGTCCGACACACTGGGCTCCCTGCTCTGAGGACACTCTGACACACACACACACACACACACACACACACATTACTACAGCTGTGAGCACCACTAACATCATGTATTCCAAATACCAATACAGGACTCTGTGTTATTTCACCTCTCTCCTATTATTGGCTCACCTAGAAATGTGTTTTTTATGTTATCTTTATTACAGGAAGCCAGCAGTGTGTCTCGTAGAGCTCTGCATATTTTTATACCTTAACGATGAGCTTTTTTCGAACCCTGGTGGCCTGGGGGTTTAAGACACTGACCATATTTTGTTGCACATTATCCTCCACCTCTCTCTCCCCTCGTTTCCTGTCAGCGTTTCACTGGCTCCTACCTAAAAGCTTTATTTCCACTGTGGACAAAAACACAAAACCATAACACCAGTCGAGACAAAACACACAATGGTGGAGTGGCTGCATGTTCCAAGCTCTCTTTATTATATAAATCAGTTACTGAGAAACCATCTGTTCAAGGCCACTTTGCAGATGTGATCAATTTTAGGCTCGAAGGAGGATTGTTCCATTGTACAGCAGCAGAATAAAGAAATGTGTTTTTATCCATCAAAGTCTTAAAATGAAACAGTATAAAATTTGGTGAGCTACCTCTTGTAAAATAGCTGAGTGTCTTCATTAGTGAAACGTTATTCTATAAATACACATAAATTGCACAGTTTCTTTATGATTTTATAAGTAAGAATTATTAAAGTTGACCCTTTGAAATACAGCCATTTAAATACAGTTATGTCAACGTCATATGTAAACGAAAACATCTAAAAAACGTTAACTTTTCAGTGTAATTTGGCGCACTTTTATCCTAGAAGTCTACAATTCTTTTAGTCTGTAACTCACCAAATCAATACCTACTGGGTTTCAGATATGGAATCTGTGACATTGCTGGGTTCATCTACTTGTAATGTTAAAGTTTTTGGCTTTCACACTTGGGTTTTTAGTATTCCACTAAACCGTCTCGCTACCTCATCCTCAGCACGGAGGGAGAGAAGTTTTCTAATATAAGTGTCAGGAAAAAAATCATGTAAAGAAGTGAAGACTGCCAACATGTCACTACTGTCATAATTTCCTCATCTTTTTTTTTATATCCTCGCAAGGAAATGTTCTTCTTCCAAGGCAGAGGAATAAAACCAACACACACACACACACACACACACACACACACACAGAGTTGGTGGACGACAAGATAACTCGTGAGCGCTGAAGGGGAGCTTATGAAAGGTTATGAGGCCGGTGTTTATCGCTGTTTACCTCACTGTCATAATCCACGCTCCGCTGGCGGCAGTTTTGTCATTGAACCATTACTCACAGATGCAGTATGATAGCGGATCACATCTGATGGTAAACAAACCGACTCTCTCTGCATCACCAGCCCCAGCAGATCATTTGCAATAATAAACTTCGGTTCAGAGTTCACTGGTTCTCGGGGTGGATCAAACCTGGATCAGACTGATGTATGAGCCTGATATTGTTCCTTTTTAATAAAACTGGGATCTGGACCAGTTGGTGTCACCCACCTGTGATATGACGGACTTGATTCACATTGACAGATTACATGTTTATTAACACTGGTCGTCTACGGGAAGCCTCTGCTGTGACATAATCTTGAGCCCAC
Organism: Macquaria ambigua; assembly: GCA_008360985.2. Classification (NCBI taxonomy): domain Eukaryota; kingdom Metazoa; phylum Chordata; class Actinopteri; order Centrarchiformes; family Percichthyidae; genus Macquaria; species Macquaria ambigua. The sequence continues at coordinate 15,698 of VMKM01004401.1, read as the reverse complement.
CCTCTTAGTCCATCAAGGAAAGCCGAGATACAAGCTCACCATTAACAGCCATATAAAAGCACAATTTGTGAATCGAATGTGAACAAAGGTTTGGCCCTACCACCAAAATGTGTAACATGCCATCCTGGGCCTTTTCATACTTAGTGTTATATTACCATATTATATGTAATATTTTCAGATTATTATTCCTGATGTGTTCATATGTAAGCAGCGTTTTAATGTTGTAGCTTGCAGACGTTTGCGATTTTAACTAGTTTATATACTACTGAGTAATTCTTGACAATGTATAATTTAAAAAAAATCCTAAATGTTCTGTGTAAAATCTTAATCTGCAAGTAACTGTCAGATAAATGTATTAGAGTAAAAAGTACAATATTTCCCTCTAAAATATAGTGGAAGTATAAAGTAGCAACTAGCATGGAAATACTCAAATAAAGTATAAGTACAGTACTTGAGTAAATGTACTTAGTTACTCTCCACCACTGCTTATATTCCCAGTAACAGCACCTTTGGTCATGTGCTCCAACGAACTAATTACTGTTGCTACTTCTGTTAACCTTTGCATGCTAGCACGTCACATAGGCCATTTACAATAATGGTGGCAGACTAACCTCTCGAAATTTCTAATAAAACATTTATTTGTAGTAATGGGTTCTTGATTCCAGACAGAAGCCGGTGACCGTTGATTTTACAGGCTGAACTGACAGCTGTTGCTTTTCAGCTGAGGTTTTTTCGTCTGTAGCTAGGCTAGCTAATTAACGTTAGCTCTGTGAGCTGGTTGAAAACTCACACATCCGATGTTTTCCATGAAAGCCCGTACACCGGCGGCATCTTGATGTACGTCATCATAGGTTAATGGATTGGGATACGCAGGGGGCAGTTACTGAGGTAGTCATTTACCCTGTGGTCATAGCTGCGGGGGTATTGGGAGTATATTTTACCCTGTGGGGGTAGTAGGGGGTGTATATCTATCCTGTAAGAGTAGCTTTAAGTGTTTTGGGGGTATTTATTTATCCTGTGGGGGTACTAGTGATATGTGACTAGCTAGGAGGTTTTTTCATCTGTAGCTAGCTAGCTAATTAGCGTTAGCTCTGTGAGTTGGTTGAAAACGTTGTCTCCGGCTGACCTTTTTAATGTTTCCAGTTCACTCATTTGAAAATGGCTACCTACATCGTGCTAACTCAGCACTGTACCGGGCAACACACACCAACGCTGGTCAAAACACCCACACCTGATGTTTTCTATGTAAGCCCGTACACTTGATGTACGTCATCATGGGTTGACGGGTTGGTTTCTGTATTTGGTTGTGTTTTCTTAAGTTGCAGTGCTTTGAGCTCTCAGGGCCACCGTAGTTTGTTCTTTTACATAACCCTGTTCAAATGCTTACTACAGATTGCACAAAAAAGGCATAATTTCCCCAAATTGGAAAAATACATCCCACACACACAGTATGGGAAAGCTAATGTAGGTAGCTACAAAGTGCCGTACACGTCTTTGTTCCATAACTTTGGAAACTTGAATACAGGTTCATACACATACCTGGAACAAACATTTTGCTGATAGTGTGTCCTAAGAACTGTGGGATGGTACCTGGAAATGTATTTTCCTATTTATGGGTCCTCATAATCTCTGATCAGTCAAACTGTGTAAACTCTCAGGTCTTTCTGACCCTGAGGCTGGAGGTTTGTTTTCAGTACAGGTGTAAAAATGTTACATTTTATAAGACAGCTAAACAGTAGCGAGGGACAGGAAGCCGTCTCTACCTGAGCAGTCCTTCTTCTGTCTGTCCATCTTGTCTACACAGTCCAACAGGCCGTCGATCTGAACCTTGATCACTGTCAGCTCCCTCTTGATGGCAAGTAGCTCCGTCATCTTCACTGCAGAGAGAGAGAGAGAGGTGAATGGGGACAGTACGAGCTAAGTGAGTGATACACTATATTGCCTGTCCACATTCATCTGGTGGAAAGTCTTCCCTACAGACATAAGATGTTCAGCAATCACATATGAGTGTAATGTCCACAGACATTGTTTGGCATGTAGTGTTTATTGTTTATCTGTGAAGTGTTGATGTGTTTCAGGAGGCTTTTCCCTTCACAAGTTGGCTAATAACACACTTGAAAGTCAGTTTGGACCAGAGTCTGGTTTTACAGCTCCATGCAGATGCAGATGTCATCCAGTGACCCCCGCAGTCATCAAGCCTGTAGTCCTGCACCGTCAATTACTCTCAGCGCTACACTCCCACCTCCTTCCACTGCACGAGCCTTCGCCCTCGCAGTGCTCTGTAATGGACCGCCGGCGCCGCCAACAGCTCACCAAACGACCCTGAAAACTACTTCACTCCTGAAAGCTTTTCGACCTCGGAAGCTTGCAAAGGCAATCTAATTTCCTTGTGATGGGGCGAAGTAAAAACTATTAAGGCTTGTAATAAACTAGTATAAACAATTCTTATTTGCCATGCACTATTAACTCAGTCTAATTGCGAGTGCTGATAGGCACGGCTGGGTTATAGCAGGAAGGAGAGCCCCGCGGTACAGAAGCTTTTAATGAAGAGACCATCTGGCACTTCCACCCATACCTTCTCCAGCACCCTGGGGCCCTACCACCAAGACGAGCCATCACACAGGCGGGAGATAACATGAACAGGGTTTTTAGAAGGGGAAAGATCCTCCGAGTGCTCCAGGTTTCCACAGGAGCTCGTGTTGGCTGCAGATTTTACAGATTTTAAAAAAGTTAAATATTACAGTGTGAACACCCAGGCCGAGGCTCTTGTGTGAGTTTGAAATTTAAAAGCCTTTAATTGGAGAGGGTTGAGGCGTTGAACACCCCTGCGTATCGACCTCTGCCATCAGCAGGGTGTTGGTGTCTCTGCCCTCTCTGGTTAAAAGCTTTTTAACATTCACACCCACACAACTGCTCGAACTGTTTCTGCCACACTCGCAGTCACAATATTTCTTTTTGTCCTTCACACTCCGCAGCGGTGCGGTCATAACCCCGGTTATAATGAATTTAGATGTATTCATTTGGTTCAATGATCATGTTGATCTCAGTGGATATACAAAACTGCACCACTCGAGAGACAAGACAAGACAAAAATCTGAATCATCTAAATCAAGACAGTCCTTGGAAAGTTGGTTTTGAGGAGATAAAATACCCAACATCCAACATGTACTTTTGCATGCTAGAAGATATAATACGTACAATTAACATGCTAGTTCAAAAATATTGTGACGGAAAGAAAAATGGACTTGATGCTTTTTAATAATCACTTGACAAATAGCGGCTAGAAGCTGAGACTAATTCTGCCTTTTTGATAGTAAACTGTTACCTTTGAGAAGAGACCAAGAGGATCATGAATGCACTCAAAAGGGTTCAAGAACAGTACGTTTTACTTTAGGTATGTGATTTTCCAGCTTGTGCACAAAAACAGGGGTGCTCTTTAAGGGGGTTTAATTTAAAATCTTAACTTATTTCCTGTATTTCCTCACAGTTTTCAATCACTGCGCATAATTTTAGGTGTTGCTACGGGTGATCCAGGTGATGCTTTAAGTACATCTTGCTGATACATCTTCACTACTTTTACTACTACTAAGTAGTAACTTCTAGAAGCAGAAGTAGGATTTTTCATGTAGGACTTTTCCTTGTGGTGAAGTATTTTTACACTGTGGGACTGGTACTTAAGTAAAGGATCTGAATACTTCTTCCACCACTGCTTTGAAAAAACACATCCCGTCTTCATTCAGTGGTTGTGTGTGGTTACATTATCATTTATTTTGAGTTGTGTTTGTGTCCACCTGATGAATCTGAGGGTAATCTGGGTAAAATACCAGGCAAAACTATACCAGCAGAATGCCAAATGCACTTCGAGGAAACGTCTTGAAAATATTAAGATGCTTCACACTTTGCAAAGAAGACGTGCTGCCTTCAGACGACTGAGCAGAACAAGGGAGCTAATATTTAGTTCAAACTTGCGGAGTATACCACGTAGTTGGGTCGGATCAAGGTCGGATAATGTTCCCACCACAAACAAACTGCTCCAGTTTTGTTTTGGTCTGCACTTGAGTGCGATTACTGTGTTCACACCTCCCAAACGAACTGCACTAACCGGTCGAACACACCAGAGTTCGTTTTAACTGAACCAAACAGGTTAGGTGTGAAAATGCCCTAAGTAGTAGTAGCTCTGTTTTTGGCTCTTCAACTGCTAAATGTTCCACTTTTTCAATATTTACCAAATGCCACAATCTTTCCCTAACCTTAAACAAGTTCAGCTATATTCAGTATGAACATTTTGCATTATCATTGAACAGGCATTATAACGTATTTGCTAATGCAAATAAGTTGATGGAAGTACGAACTGAGTGACCATCCTCAGGCCCTGCTGCTAGCGGAGCATAAACCTTGACTTGTGACAGAGTATAATTAGGGCTGGGCGATAAAACGATAATGATAATTATCTTGATAGAATTTTCCTCGATAGAAATATAACAAATGTTCGATACAATTAAATCATCCATACACCAGGAAAGGGGGGCGCTAATGCACCTTAGTTGCCACCTGCCATTAAACAGAAGAAGAAGACAAACAGCCAAACAGCGGCTGCAGGCCATGGATGTATAAACAGAACAGGATACAGCGTCGGAGGCGGGGCCCTGTTCATTCCTATGAAAGCTGCTCAGCAGCGCATGAAGCCAAAAATGTTCGACTTCCCGAGTATAAAATTACCCGGATCTTCCACATAGCTTCCACATTGTGCGGCCCATAGAGCAAGAGCACTAGCTTTTCCTTTAGCCCCGCCTCCAAACCACTCCAGGTCAGGCTCACTCACCTGAACCACAGTGACTCTATAACTCTGGATTCGGCTGTTTATGCATTTTACAACTTTTAGGACATAATGATTGGTGGGTTACAGCTTAATGTAATATCCCTGTACATCAGACAGGTACAGAGGTTAACTACCTCGATTTTAAGCGACAGCTCCCACCCTCTGCACAGAGAATTCAAGCTCCTTCCCTCTGGACAGAGGTTTATGGTCCCAAGGTGCAGGTCAAAGTGATACAAAAATAGCTTTGTTCCAGCAGCCATCAACCTGGTTAACAAAATGTAGCAACATTGCACTTTGAACTGTCTGTACAAAGGGTTCTGACAATAAAAAATAGTTTAAAACCACAATTATCCATATGGTTTCTTCAAATTTCAGTCAGCAGCAAAAATCAGCCTTTAAACTTGAAAGAAATAATGATTTGACATTTATCGTGATAATTATCGATATCGACTGATATGAATATTTTTTTCATGATAACATTTTTGGCCATATCGCCCAGCCCTAAGTATAATTCAGATCTGAGAGTGTGTCAGATGAAAGTTGAGAGAGAGCGTTGGAGGTCCAGCGTCTCCACACATGTGGAGTGTGTGAGCACATCTCTCTTACATTTGGTGCTACTGCTGTTAGAGGAGGAGGTGTGTGTGTTGTTGTTCCTGCTGGAAGCTCTGCTGCTCTTCATCCTCAGAGCTGCTGTGGAGGAGGAAGAGGAAGAGGAGGAGGAGGATGAAGGGCGGGGCCGTTTGACAGGACTGGGATCCACCGGGACCGAGGAGGGGACACGCTGGTAGTCAAACACCCTGAAAAACACACACACACACACACACAAGCTTTAAACACACACACAGCACAGACAGAGTCCCATGATGCACCACTGCCCGAGGCCGTGGCGTGTTCATGCAGCAACATGCTGCTCGTTTGTGTCTTGACTGTTTTATTACTGTAATGAAGTGGAGGGTAATTTATGTCATGAACAGATTTAATCTTTATGTTCACAACAAACTGAAGTGCAGTTCAGTTTGTGGGGATGAGTCTGTGAAGTCATTTATGTACGTGGAAATAAAAGTTTTCAAAAATAAACCAGTTTAGAAAGAAATACAAAGAAAGAACGTTTGCTTCTTCTAAACTGACATTTTCTTTCATTTTAAATGTTGAAGGCATAAAATGAATTCACCACAAGCACAACGAATGTTGATGCCTAAATTACAAATTTTTCACTTTTTTTTTCCTTTAGGGATGGATGATCAATATTGTGTCAAGTGTCAATACTGTCGATTCAGATTTCTGGCGTTATTTGATATTTTTCACAATTATCAACAAATCCCACGAAAAGACAAAACCAACGTGTTAGTCCGTCTCTTAATACTTTCTGACTTCCTGTCTGTGATTCTGGAGACGTAAAACTTTAAAACTCACACATTTATAGTTTCATGTTTAAAAAAGGCTCAGTAATTTCCTCAAACAGCTGCTCACTGTAGTTTTTATCAAACAAACAGGAGGAAGTAGTGCATTTGTTGGGGACTATTTTCAGCAGCGGATGAATCCACATTTGGTGCTCTAGTGAGTATTTGGGGCAGCAGGATGGTGTGTGTGGGACTGAGTCCAAATAAACTCCAGTGTGTGTTTTCATGGTGATGAAGGAACAACAGTGAGGCTCACTGATGTGTTTTTAATAGTTTTTGGAGCAACAATGGAGCTCTGTGGCTCAGAGGAAGAAGATATATCAGGCTGTGATACACACACAGTACTTGTTAGTAGATACATTCACTGTTAGTTTGAGACTTTTCATGGGATTTGTTGAAAAATGTTGTAAAATATAATAATAGATTTATCCTTTAATGCTAAAAAAATGTGATCCTTGTGGGGACTGAATTTTTGTCCTTAGATGGGAGAAAAGTCCCCATAACGTGAGTGTATGAACAGATTAGGGTCCCCATAATGTGATGAATTATAGTGCTTGTGCACACACACACACACACACACACACACTGTCAGCAGGTATCAGGTGTATCAGAAGTGATGCCTGCATGTAGGAAGATGAATGAGAGGGACTGGTGGATGAATGATGACCTGTCAGAGAGACTCGGACTGTCCCGTCGTCACTGCTCTTTAACGTTCAGGCCTCTGCGTCGGCTGTAATTGGATCACATTCATATTGCTGCTCTAAGAATTGCATGTTTTGGTATTAAACTTCCTTCTCCATTAGTCTGATTTGCACGTTCAACCTTTAGCTGGAGGAAGACGAGGCAGGTGTGTGACAGCTCCACTCTGCTCCTCTTCCATTAATAACACATCGTCACACCAGCACATGTATTTAGTAATGAACTGGTGTAATTAACTTTTTATTAAACCTTCTTCTCTCTCAGGCAGTGATTTCCTGCGTTTCCCAGAATGCATTATGACCTGCAGAGAAGGGACGTAGATGTGCTTCATTCAACTGTTGGTGGCACATTTTAAAAAACAGAAATCATTGTTTATGCAACATATTTACTGTAGTTTCTACTTCAGTGCCAATAATAACCAGATCTGGGTGATGGATATAAGTTCAGCGAATAACAATTATTTTCATTATCGTTGATAATGATTATTTTCTCTTTTAATCATTTGGTATATCAAAGCTGATGTATTTAAATTGATTGTTCTGCCCACAGTCCAAAACACAAAGACATTCAGTTTCCAATGATGCCACAGACAGGAAGTCAGACACATTGTTCAGCCTCATCCTTTAGAGACACTTCAGCAGGGCGACAGAGGTGTTTAAACCCAGCTCCTCTGCCTGAAGGACGTTCTCTCTGCTTCGTCCACTTACCTAGAAAGAAAAGACCCCTTAATTCTTATAAGAGTACTAAAATGATCTATAAGGAAATTAATTGAGAATGAAAGCTCTAACATTATGATGTAGCTGCAGCTGAAAGTCAACTGAAAGTGAATTTGGTCTTAAACCTGCAGCACAGCTGTTCCCGCCATCAGCCGGGCTGAGTTACCTGCTCGAGGTGAGCTGAAACTTTATGAAGGACAGAGCAATTTATCTTATAAAATACGGATAACCAGCGCTGATTTCATTTCATCAAATAATCCCACATTCCCTCCTTTCAGCTTTTCCTGCTTTTTTCCCTGTTTCTTTTCTCCTAACACCGACGCCGCGTTTGCTCCCGCGGTTGCTGCGGTCTGATAGAGTGTGTTGTGCTGCGAGGTGAGAGCTGACTGACAGCTCCAATTTGATGCAGAGAGCGATAGAGGAGGCGATGGGGAGGACGACAAGCAGCCTTTCCTCTTGCTGTCAACCTCTGCTGTCTATCACAGCAGCCATCTACAGCTGGAGGAGGATTGACTGCAGGGGGAACATGAATACACTTCATCTCTTTCACTGTCACAAACATGCATAAACACACACCTGCATGCACCCACTCACTTCATTACAAAAGCTGCTTTAGTGGCACGGAAACACACATTTACACTTCAAAGGCCTGAGGAAAATGATATCATGTGCCACAAAAAACATGTAATAATGTTCAGGGGATTTTCATGTTTTCACCTGAAATGAGAGGCTACAGCAGGCCGCTCTGTGGGCTGCAGGAATCCCCCACGTTCCTGCAGGATTGTGACGAGCTTGCTCAAATCTGTTCCCAGCCTAATAAAAAACTGGACTGCCAGTCAGAACATGTGGGCTCAACTACAGTGCAGCTAATTCAGATGAGGTCAACGGAAGAAAAATACCTAATATGTCACAAGTTGACTGACCAGCGATGCGAAAAAAACGCACTTCTTGTCAAAAGGTTATTAAAGTGTTCAAGTTCAGTAAAAGGTTTCCATAAAAGAAAGGTAGCAGAGAAAAAACAGATTCTAGGTAAAAGCTAAAAATACAGAAAACAGGAGGTTTGTCTCGTTAGTCACAAACTCACAGCCTGCAGGTCTGATGGCACCTGAGAGACTTTCCTTACAGAGACTCTCTCTTTTTATCTCCTTCTTATACAGTTCAGTATTCTTATTTTTATGTCTTTCTCTGTGAAGCACTTTGCTGCTCTGTAAGGTGTCACACAAACAGTTTACTGCAGCGACAGAGAAGTACAGCAGCACAGCAGAGGATTAACATTCGATCAGCAACTTTTTGATTTGTGAGGTGGTGTGATCAGCACACACACACACACACACACACACACACACACACACACACACACACACACACACACTCAGACCTACCGCTGTTCTTGTCCCTGCAGTCTCAACACATCAGGATAACGGGTGAGTGTGTGAATAAGTGTGTGTTGGTCGAGGGGGGCTACTGTACCTCGCTAAGCTGATAATCCGCAGCCCGGCAGATAAACGCCTATAAATATTTACAGGACGGCTGTGTTGACACGGCCGAGCTCCACAGCTTTGCATCCTTCATGCAGAGCGAGGCGGCCCGGCTGTGCAGTCACCCTCACACACACCGACGCTGTGTAATTCTCCAGGAGAAAATATAATACTCCAGATCATTCCTGGAGGCTTTTCAGAGAAGGCAGTGTGCATGAAATACTGTCCTTCTTCTGGCCGGAGGGGTCAAATATTCTGTCACATCTGGACAAACACTGTTGAGCTGTTTTGCACAATTAAAAAAAGAAAAAGATTCACAATGGCAGAGGGTCATTATGTTTGACATCCTTTGTCCTGGTTGTTTTGGGGGTTTTTGGAGTCCCGGTTATGGTTTCTGCAACAGAAACCTGGATATGATATGATATATACAGCTGAACTACTCCAATATAAACATCCTGTCCAGGCTGCTCATTCTCTGCCATTTGTGCAGGAGAGTCATCAACTCATGTTGAGTAGCAGTTAGTCAGTAAGACGAAATGATGAGGGTAAATGATGTAATGATGTCTGATTGATGTCTGGCGGTGCATGTATTGAATCACATCTCAACGGCAACCGAGAAAACTCCAGCCGCTGATGAAGACAGTGAGATGCAATTGACAACTCTGGAAGGGGCCTTTGAGTTTAGATTTTTTTTTTGTCAAACTACTATTTCCAAGGTCAAGAATGAACTTCCACGCTCAAGTAAAAACAGTTGTTCTTATATACTAACTACAAAAACTGTATACTATGACAATTAGTGTATTTAGTATATATTGTTTCTTTAAGGATCCCTGGGTGTGCTTCTAGTCTTTCTGGGGTCCTGAACATAGAAATACATACAGACATACAATGAGAAAGTACAGACACATTAAGATATAAAAACAATCAGGCAAGTTAAGCAGTAATACACAATGAGAGAAATTAAACATGAAGTAGTAACAGCTGTACAATTAAACAAAGAGAGAAAGACACTTCACAGATAAAAAGTGATACTAAAACAAGAAGACTAAACAGATAAACGCTTATCCTGTTATTTGGCAAGAATTAGTATGTAGTATGGGATTTTTAAAAGGTACCGACTCCAGATTATCCAACACGTCCTTATACCTAATTGACAAAATAGGTTGTTCCTTCAAAAACAACTCAGGTGACAGTTTCAAACCGAATCATATGGGCATGCAACTAAAACCAAGACTGTCCTGCTCAGAAAAATATCAGAATCCCAAACTTGTTAATGTTAGGGGACCTTTGTCATAATGGTTATGATAATAACCATAACAACGGTAACTGTCAGTAGGAAACAGGAAACAAACAGCTCTCGGGTTTAAGTCCGACTTCTCAAGCCTTGTTTATACTCGCCCAAGACACCGTGACGCGGGTCTCCACAGATGTCGCATGAGCTACGACTTTGTACAGAGGTGTTTATGCTTAATGCGCTATCCATTGCAGTATTCTCTGAGACGACAGGGGGCGCACACAAGAAAACATTCTTCTTGAATAAGCAAGAAGTCAACGAGTGTTAGTGGAAGATCGTCATAAACCAACATGGCTGCAGTCGCTGCACTAGAGTTCGTTGTTATTGAGGAAGAATTTAACTGTCTTTATCTGTTAAATGTGGTGGAAATCTCTCTCCATGAGTTCAGGATCATCTGGCGGTCTCTGTGGTCTCTCATGGAAGGCTCGTAGAGGTGCTCGTAAAGGCATATCTGCTCTGCCAGTCCAGCCTCGAAGGCGTACATGTTGAAATGAAACACTCAGGGCGCATCGCCGCGTCAGGTGCACAGTCAAGCGCCGCGACAACTTGCGGAGCCTTCGCAAGTTACGTGATGACGTCATTTTTGGAGCACAGACGTTGCGTCGAACATAAACCCCGCTTCACACTACTTCCTCATTTGCTCCTGACGGACAATAAACAAGTTCCTACGGCCACTAGAGGGCTCTAATGTAAAGAAACGTCTTGTTTGGGCAGAACAGTCTCATCATACACTTTGTGCACCTTTTCCACTTAAAGAGGACACAGTCATTATTCACACGATCACGTTTAAATGTCTGTAATTGAAGATGTTTGAACGAATGACCGATGCTGTAATTTTTCTGGTGAGTATGTTGTCCTGCAGCAACTGAACCACAACCAGAGCTGCACTGTACAAATGAATGGTGTGGGCTTCTCTGTTGGGTGTGAAATGGGGGCATGCGTAAGGAAATAAGTGTTGAAAAGACAAAAGAGGATGATGCAGACGAGAGAATGGAGGGAGGGAGTGTGGACGGAGAGTGAGCGAGCGTTTATCTGAGCGGCTGCCACACTCGTTTTTCATGCTGTCAGCCTCTTTTTCTCTCTCTACACTCGTCTGTTGTTCCCTCCGTCCTCTGCTCCTCTCTTTCATCGTCTGTCTCTTATTCTACAGCTAACATACAGTTATACTCCTCCTCCTCCACCCGTCCTTGGCTGCCTGCAGCGATCTGTGTTTTCAGCCCGTGGTGGGGCGGTCAGGCGCTGTCAGTCCACTGCTGTTTCCAGTTTTTTGCATTTTAGTTAGGCATTTATTTCTTTTTAACCTTTATCTGGGGAAAGTCAAGTGAGTAAGCAAGATTGCTCTTTTTCAGAATCACCTTGTTTCACATTCACAAACGACCACATAAACACTTTCTCACTGCAGACAGAGGGGACAGGGCTGGAGCAGGTTCCCAAATCAAAACTTCCTGGGAAAGAGAAAGGTAATCTGTGACGTAATGTCTTCATTGGGTAAAGCTTATGTCGCTCCTGTGGGCAGCAAGGAGAGTTTGACTTGAGGAAAAATGAAAAAACGTGTGTATTTTTAAGAAAATTGTGATTCCACAGAGGTGATAGTTTATCCTTCTTCCTTCTCCACTCAGTAATGGTACTCTTGGTGTTTTTGTTCTTGTTGCATTTATTTCCTGGTATGAATGATCTGTGAGGAAGGCTGAGCGTCTCGTTGGCCGGAGGTAAAATGAGGTGTAGTTTTGAATCCCTCTGCTTCTCAGTGACTACGTTCATCTGCACAAAATATTCTGTTTTTCTGTCCTTATTCCAAAAAAGACAATATTCCTGCTGAGCTGTTTACAGGTTGATGAAGATGAATCTTCCTCCAATATTCCCGTTTCCATGCAGCCTTGTTGGACCGTGTGAACTCAGCCTCCCTCTTTCATTCGTTCCTTCTTGAAAAGGTCGGCTCATATTCAGAAACCTGTTGATCTCCAAGTCTTTCATCATGTTTAACAGCAGCTGTGTTTCTCCTTGTCTTTTCTTCTGTGCCTGCATCTCTACCCCAGCCCTGCAAACTGTTGGCTGGTTGGTTTGTTTCCAGCAGAGCTGACCGGAAACAGGAAGAGGCCGTGAACGAGCTGCATACATGTCCACAGAACGCTGCTAAAACCTGAAGAATATCTGCACATCACATGTCTCTCAGAATATCCAAACGGAATATGCTGTTTACATCAAATTAGGAATATTGTCATATTCTGAATAATAGTGGAAAATGAGTGTGCATGTAGACGTAGTCAGTGTGTGTTCTGGTGTTTAGTTTCAGCTGCACAGCTGATGGAGGAGGAATCACAGGCTGAGAGAGAGGAGATGATTTATAACCAACTTAACTCCGGCTTTCACTGAATTGTCAACTCTTTCACATTAAATTGCAGTAGTGGCACATTTCCCCGACAAACGCCGGCAGAGTGTTTGTTGTTTTTTCTCAGTTGTCTTGAATTTGCTGAGTCCTCTTTGTGCACAAATAAAGAGCCGAGTCACCTCCGGTGCTGTCAGGTAGTTTTACAGGCTGTGAATAAGCAGCAGAACTCCTATAAAAATGTGTTTGGAGCACAGCAGATTATTTTCTCACTCCTGTGTTTGCTGTTTTGTGAGCAGAGTGTGCTGTTACTGAGAATAAAACATTTATCTGGGACTAAAATTAAGACTAACAAATGTAGTAATGAAAAACACACTGTGATAAGCAGAAATAAACATCAAAACTGAATCTTCTGCCTGCGTTGGTATGTCTGCTCTGTTTCTGCAGTCTATACTGAACTAACCGTATGTACACCCACTTCCTTTGACTTGAATCTGACTGCAGTGTCTTTAGAGTTTAGGTTTAAAAGTGGCAGGATGCTTCACCTTCTTAAAGGGAAACTCCACCAATTTTACACATCAAAGTGTGTTTCCAGGTGGTGGGGAGTTCTACTGCATCTCTGAAAAAAGTTGTATAAATCCTTTAGGCTCTGTTCAGACTGCAGGTAAATCGGATTTGTCTCTCAGATCAGATCTTTAAGACAGACTGTCCGCACTGTTATTTACAAGCGATCAGTTTGGATTTGTGTGTCCAGACGTCACCAACCGATCAGCGTGGGTTTGGAGATCCATCATCTCGTCACGGTGCAGAACTCCTCCGTCGCTGAGTTTGTCTGGTGTACAGGTCTACAGCTGCTCTGATGCACCTCCGTCACTCTGGATTTGATGTCGTTGTTGTGTCATGTCGTGAGTGACGCAAAAGACACTTTGAAATCCAATTTGAGAGTCTCTCCAAATGTTGTTTTGCTGTCCAGAAATCAATGTGGATACAATCTGGATCTGCCAAAAAACGGGTCTGGGCTGGCAGTCTGAACAAAGCCTTTAGTGTCTCCAGAGGGAGCTGAGTGAAGTCTGATAAATGTCCTCGAGTGATGTCACTTGAGTCAGCATCAGTTGGTGCTGATGACTACGAGTCTGAAACTGAAAACAGTCTGTTGGTGTGGAGTTAGAAAGAAGTGAGCTGACCAGACCTCTGCAGCCCGCTGCTCATCTCTGCTACAGGCTACATTAGCCGTTAGCTAGCATAACACACCTGAATCTCTCACCCAGCTGTCTGCAGCCGAGTTGCATTGTGGGTAATGTAGGTGCCAGGTTTTGACAGGGAAGAAGAATGTGTGGAATAAAAAAGACGACATCTCTGGTTCTGCTGCATCGGTTTTGATCCTTTTTTTCAAACTGTTCATTGTGAGTCCGACAGTGTTACAGGAGTGAAATACTAAATCTGTGGAGTTCTCTTTTAATGCAAAACAAAATAACCCCTCCTTGTCACAACGCCAGCTTGATTCATGTCATTATTTCCTCCCAGTCTGCTTTTTCCTGGAATACTAATTCTCCTGTCATTTCAGACCCAGCCACTCCCTCCTGACCGCAGTAACCCCCCTGTTCCCGCCATTCCCCATCACCTGACTGCCCCACTCACCTGCTCACCTGGTCCCACTTCCCTCATCAGCCCTGCAGTATATATACCGGCCCATTTTGACCTGTTTCCTGTCAGATTGTCTTATTGTTCGTCACTAATGAACAGCCATTTCACCTGCCTGAACCTCAGACTCCTGCCTTTTCACCTAACCCCTGTCTGGTTTCCTGTCTCCTGCCTGTTTTTTGACAACAAGTAAAAACAAACTTTTATGAGTCTATGAGAACCTGAGTCATTACACCCGTCACAAACAGGAAACAGCTAACATGAACACAAAATCAATTCAGTCTCATTATCAGGCTGGAAACTCGCTGCCCAAGCCGCATTAAAGCTACAAACAACCCATAATGCAACACTTTTTTAAGGTGACACACTTGTGAGTACATAAATGTCTGGTCCTCAAATATAAGATGAAGCTCACTTTTTCCAAACTACAGTTCCAGAAAACACCACAGTCTCATATTCAGTCCAGTGTGATCCTTTAACTGACGGCAGGAAACACTGCAGAGCTCCAGCTACAGAAAACACAAGGACACGTCAAGGTTCATGTAAAGCAGCACAGAGGGAAGATAACAATATACTGTCTTCATCACACACACACACACACACACACACACACACACACACACACACACACACACTCCATCCACAGCCTGAAACTGTCCTCACACTGCCTCTCTCTCCTTCACTGATCTAACCTCGCTCGACCTTTTCCGTCTTTACTTCTTCTATAGATGCGTTCACACGTTTTCATGTGCATTTCTAATTTTTGGCATAAAAACAGCTGGATGGAAACGCCCAAAATCCTAAAGAAACTCCATATATTGCAAAAACGTTTTTACACTTGGCTAAGGTGGAAAAGTTGGTGTATCGACAAAACAGCCTTAGTGAATAAATCAATAAATGACACATGACGCCTGTGAGTCAAAGTGAAGGGCTGAGAACATCAGATGTGTGTGGAGAGCGATGAGGAGGCTGTAACCTTCCTCACATGAGCACACGAAACTAACAGAAACCATCATTATATTTCCATCACGTTTTCCACCGTCACAGGTTTGACTGGAGCTCTTCTCTCGTTGTGTCCTCTTCTTCTTCTGTGGTGGTTCAATGGCATCTGACTGCAGAATTAGCGCCACCAGCTGTTCATCTCCGCTTCTAATATTCGCAGAGCGGTAGTGGATGGAAACAAGGATTAATTCACATTTTCTTTTGCCGATTTTCTGTAAACTTGGTTAAATTTGGATGGAACCCTGGCTTCTTCTTCCTTCGTGTTCTTCCATTTTCCTACTGAACATCCCTCTCTTTATCTTTCCCTGTTTTCTTTCTTTGCT